>OU015492.1:192262038-192489476 GCA_907164885.2 Dolomedes plantarius | reverse complement strand
GTCAATTTTTATTGCCTTTTATTTTGCTCTGAAGTTGGTTTGGTTTGGAGCGCTACGGTCAACTTTTGCTACACGAAGGTTAATTAGATCCTACTGCTTGAAACTGATTCCAAACAGCTACGAACATTCATTACGAAGAGTGAGACTCGAAACCACATATTTTAGTATTGAATTACAGCATCCTAGCCATTCGGCCGTCGTCCGGATGCTCAGAAGTTGATAAAATTGTTACCGCAATTGGGTTCCGTAATACAATTCTTTTTTTTTCAGTGCCTCCAAATGCGAACACAACATAACCGGCTCATGACACATCTTCTAATTTACTGCTATCTCTATAAAATTTAATAGCACTTGAAGGGTTTTGTGAATTGCTTGTAAGGTAAGAAGTTGGAGGAAAGTTTAATCTAATACCCTGGGAAATATCTTTCAATGTCACAAAAAAGCATTTTTTTTTATCTGGTAGCACACTAAAGGGGAGTTTTTTTTCTTACCATTTCTTTCCATTCGATTTTGCAGCAAAACTTTCTTATCTATAATTTGAGACAAAACTGCGGATTTTATTCTGATAATTATTTAGCAACTTCTTATTTCCGAAGAAAGAATGCCTGGTTCTAGCTCAGAAATTGGGTTATGATATGTAATCCGGGAACCAGAAATTATCCTGGATGGAAAAGTTTGGAAGAAAAGAATCGGAGAGTGCACTTTGAAGCAGATATATACACAACGTCACATTCTATAAAGATCCTAACAAAAATCTCGCACTTGAACAATTAGGTTAGGTATTCTACTTCATATTATAAAATGTTCTTTTTCTCACTTATTCATTAATGAAAAGTACTTTCATATTAATTAAAAACCAACAATTTTTAGGAAACAAATATATAAAAAGAGTAGAAGATACAACTTCAGATATTCAGTGATAATAGTGAGGTATAAACCTCCGCTTTAGTAAATTATCAGTTTATTTATTTCTTTAAGCCCCTTCCTTTCATTAATATTATATATATATATATATATATATATATATATATATATATAGATATATATATATATATTATTATATATATATATTATTATATATATATAAACATATACATATATATATATATAATATATTATATAATATTATATATATATATATATATATAGCCAGAGTAGCAGCCATTGTTGGAGATCACCGCTGCCACACGCCTCGGAATTGATTCAAAGAGACTTTGGATGAGTTCTTGGGGTACAGCAGACCAAGCAGCTTCCACACGTTGCCACAGTTGATCTGCTGTGGCAGCTGGGGATGGAATTTGGGTCAATCGTAGAGCAACCATGGACCACATGTTTCTATCGGCGAAAGATCCGGAGAACGAGACTGCCAGGGAAGCAATTCAATCTGGCTATTGACGAAGAACCGTTGGACAATGCGTGCCACGTGTGGTCGCGCATATCCTGTTGAAATAGGCTGTGGGCAAGCCCTGAAGGTAAGGAAGGACAACTGGCTCCAACACCTCGGAGATGTAGCGCTGGCTGTTTAAAGTACCGGCAATGTGTACTAGAGGTGTGCTAGAGGGATATCCAATACCGCCCCATACCATA
Source organism: Dolomedes plantarius (assembly GCA_907164885.2). Classification (NCBI taxonomy): domain Eukaryota; kingdom Metazoa; phylum Arthropoda; class Arachnida; order Araneae; family Dolomedidae; genus Dolomedes; species Dolomedes plantarius. The sequence continues at coordinate 192,487,889 of OU015492.1, read as the reverse complement.
ATACCCGGTGCAGGACCAGTGTGGCGGTGCATAACGCAGCTGTTCAGCATCCTCTCTACACGATGTCTCCAGACTCGAATGCGACAATCGTGGTGTTGCAGACAGAAGTGTGACTCGTCAGTAAAGACAATTTCATTCCACTCTGCCGTCCACATCCTTCTGTCATCGCACCATTGGCGGCGGGAGACGTCTGTGGTTCTGCGTCAAGGGTAGACAAAGCAATGGACGTCTTGCGGACAGACCACTCTGCTGTAAACGGCGTCGAATGGTCCGCGCAGACACTGGATGATGCGTTACAGACTGCATGTGCCTGTGCTATGGTTCCTGATGTGACTGAGCTATCCGTCACTGCCATGCGCACAGCAATTTGCCTGTAATCACGTGAAGTGGTGCGCTGAGGTGGATGCGATCAAACACGCCGGTCCGTCGTACCCTCCTGCATCCAACGATCACATATCCGCATTACAGTTGTTTGGTTTCGTTCAACACGACTACCGATTTCCCTGAAAGATAATCCACAATCTCGGTAGGCCACTATCCTTCCTCTGTCGAACTCGGATACTTGATCAAAAGATGATCGCTGTTTTCGACGAGGCCTAATTGATCGTTTTTTTTTTAAGGGGACCTCAGTACCTCTCATTTTTGACGAACAATGATAAAATTGTCGAATTGCAGATTTTTACCCCAAAATGAACCTTAAACATCTGTAGAACATTCTGACTAAATTTCTTGATGATCTGATTAATAGTAAAGGAGATATGGTTAATTTCGCAAACCTCTGTTTTTAAATGTTCCCTTTAAATGGCCACACCTACTTCATTGTTTACAGTTGAAAACTAACCAACTCTCTGGTTTTTACACTCTCTGGTGTTTCATGTTGGTACACCAATTAACCAGGATATATTTCCAGTCTTTGATAGTCTTTGATAGACAGGAAATATTTGCCAAAAATATTTCCTGTCTATCAAAGACTGGCATCAAATGGTCTTTTAGAAAGATGTATCAGATGCAAAAATTAATAATGCAAATGAACGCTTGCATAGTATGATATGGGCTAGGAGTTCGAAAGACATATTTGTGTTCAAAAAGCGTGTACATAGATCAGTGGGGGAAGTGATTTGTGATATAATAAAGGTGTCACTTCTACTCTAAGAGAAATTCATAAACTCTAGAACTAAAATTCGGGTACCAGACTGCCAGACTTGCAAAAATGTTAGACTTGCGAAAAAATTCTTTTAGATTGCGAAGAAGCACATTAAGTATTTATTTTTAAATTTATAATTGGTGCCCTTTAAATAATTATGACATTTTTAAGTATTGGTATTTACATTTAATTTAAATATAAATATGAGGTATGATTTTTTTTTATTAATAATTTATCATGATTTATTGAATAAGTATAATTATTATACACACACACACATATATATATACATATATATATATATAACAAATTAAAAATGATTATAATGTCTACTTTTGCAATTGTGGGTATTTTTCTACTGAAAATGTGCAATTTTGTTTATTTAATAACTAAGTGCTACCATATACATTAGCTTCTAATTCCATGATTTTAACATCTAACACTTTCTTCTGGTGAGGAAAACTAAAAAAATGTTCCATTATTCATTGAAAAAAAGTTTGGAGACATTTGGATAAAATTTAGTATTGTTCTTTGTAAATGAAATGTTTAAACTCATTTTTCTCAGTTCGTAATTTTTCAGATTTCCTATATAATCAAAATGCTAAGGCTTCCAGAATATTTCAGCAAATTGTCTCAAACTTTTTTTAGTGTATCTTTAGATGCTATTAATGATAAGTAAGCATCTTATTTTTTGATATCTTTAAAAAAAAAATTTTTTTAATGTGAATTTGAAATATATGCTATTTTCAAGGGGTTTTTCCATAGACATCCAATTATTAATTTTTTTCTTCCGATCTAATTTTTATATCAAAAATTCTGATGCTTACTTTTGTAGAAAAGAGTACCCTGAGTATAAGATAAAAAAATCTTGTTTCAAACACCAAAATTAAAAAAGAAGAAGAAATTTTAAAAGTGTTAAAAAAATTTTAAAAAATTAAATTTTAAAAAAAGTTACTATTGTATTATCAATTTAAGGTCTATTATTGTATGTAATGATTATGCTTTATTGAACATCATCCAAAAACTTAAATATTATTGTTATTTACAAAAATAAAATTTTTGGTACCGAGTCCCCTTAAAAACCACAAGAAAAACACAATTGCCGAACTTGAAATCGTCGAAATCTCCAAGCCTTAAATAGCGCTTTGAAGTGGTGCCACAGGCGCGGGTGATGTGCGTCTGCGCTGAAATTCTAATCATTTGCATATCTCACCTCCCTAATGCATGTTGTAAATTTCATGTATTTGCTTGTTTCCTTCAGGGTGTTGCATTTACAGGTGCCAGCAGTGTATATATTTATTATATATACATATATATATATATATATTATATATACATATATATAATATATATAATATCTATATATATATATATATATATATATATATATATATATATGACACAATTTAACTTCACGCCCTTCGCTAGATCCGCAGTTCACCAATTTAATCCGATTTGTTCCAGACAATGCTCCGACAGGAATATATTCACACTTCATTAATTTTCAGCAAGCAGTCATCTAGGCTGGAATAACACAAATACCAGTCCTTTAACTTTTCGAACATATTATTAAATCCACATAAAATTCTCAGATCCATTCTTAATGTTATCGTTTCACTAATTAACTCATAATGTCTAAACTTCTATTAATTTAAAATCTTCTCCGCTCATCTCGATAATATACAGTAACCACCGCTTATAGTGATCAGTGGTTATAAGAATCACCCGTTTATAAGAATCAATATCGCGAAAACAAAAACAAATGTATTATTTCCATGTTAAAATTTTCGCTTTAATGAATCAATCCACCGGTTATAAGAATCAGTGTACACTCTTCGCTTTCCTTTCATTTTTCCAAAAAACCCACTTAAACCCTCAAAAAGCACGAAGTTCTTTCTTTTTTTTAAAAGAAATATTGATAAGATGGGATGGAATATAGTCATAAAATTCATCCGTTTCTTTGTTAGACATAACATAATGGTTTCCCCTTAAACGCTTTAGCACAACACTATTAGTTTGACCCGGGGGCATCTTTGCCCGTCCGGGTCCGATTTCACTTTTCTCCACTGACAAACAAAAATATGGATTCTTTTTTCCCACCTGGTCGCGGCTTCCTGGACCCTGAAACACATAAATCTTCGGCGAAGTGTCCACTGTCCCTTAGGCAAACGTGACATTAGTAGATTCAGCACGTTATCAAATCGTGAAACGTAAGCTAGAAGGTGAATCTTCGTCTGAGACTATTAGTATTGAAAGAGGTATAAACAGCCTCCTGAAAACTTCATTTCGTCAAACTGCCATAGAAACTTTTTCTTGCTCCCTTCCTGTAGTTGAAATGTTAAAATTGTCAAGCATGTATGTTTTAACAAATACTGGATTTTTTTCTTCTCTTACTATAATGATGTGTATCTTCTTATAGGTCTAGAAATTAAGTTGTATTTTTAAAATTATAAAAAATAATTTTAATAAAAGATGATTAAAGTAAACTAAAGAGTATTTTATGGTAAAATATCTAATATATGTATATATAGGTGTGTGTGTGTGCCTGTCGAAAAACCTAAATTTCGGGTATAAGATTCAACCGGTTATAAGAATCAAAAACAGTAATAACAAACGTGAATTCTTATAAGCGGAATCACTGTATATATATATATAATATATATATATATATATATATATTATATATACTAATATATATATATATATATACATAATACATACATATATACATACAAAAGTCATAAAGTAACGATGAGTAATCCTACATTAATAACCCGCGGTAGTTCGTTAGAAGTGTCTACCTGAATTTTGTTTTCGATAATGTTTTTTTCATTTAAAATAAGTGTGGTCTGATATATTAATAAATTATGCAAGCATAAAACATTTTTTGGGATATAAGTGGCCGGTTCTAGAAATGAGGGATTAAACATGAGACGATTATATTAGACCTTAAAGTTATCGAAAAAAATATTCAAGCCATTTTTAAAAACTTATCACAAGACTTCATGCTACATGGGCGGATAACACAATCGCTACGAGATGGAGGTGAGCTTGTTATGCATCAATTCAAATTCCTCGTTGTTATGGTGTCCATTGGTTAATAAAGTTATCTTAGAGTCCACTCTTGCTGTTTTATTTCATTATAATACCTAGAAACCACCAAACGCTTAAATGAAGTATAACCTATGATTCTTTACTCAGGCGTATTCATATATATCAAAAATTGAAAACCAAAACAACCAATTCAACTGCCTTCCTGAAAATAAACGGAAGAAGGCTAAATTGTTTCTTTGCGTGCTAATTACGAATATGCAAATATGCTTACATAATAGAGATATTTTTTAAGCGTAATTTTCTCTTTTCTGCGCAATCAGCATTAAAATCTTGTCGTCGAGAAGCAATCAAAAACACCGTGTAAAAGGGAAAAAATAACTTTCGCGGCGGGAAAATGAATAAATAACGTTTAGTTTTCCTGTGTGTTTAAATTTTAATTGAAATGAGCTTGCCACACTAAAATATTTATGTTTCCTGGAATTGAGAAGTATATTTCAACGTTCGTTGGTAGATGTTTATTTGTGTAAGTTCATAAACATGCCGGATTTTGCATACAGAAGTTTGAAAGATAACACAAAGAAATACTGAATAAGATACTGAAAATAATTTCTGCTTCGGGATTATAAAAAACCTTTTATAACACTTAATAAAAAAAACTGTTGTATTATACTTCCTGCTACGCAGTTTTTAATTCTGATTTTCTGCTACAACGTTTTTACAACTTAGATGATATATTTGAACAAAACAATTACTTTTGTATCAATTTATCTTCATATATATAACGCTAGCGTAAGATTAGTTTTTTAATTTCACTATAGACATAAAAATTATATCCTAAAAAATACAGGACGTTTACTTTAGGAAGAAAATTAATGTGTTTGGAATTGGCTTTTAATTGTAGACTCCTGATTAGAATCAGTGTGTTGCCAGGATGTTTTAATTTTAAGCATTAGTTGAATTGTTATAGGCCTGAATCCTAACTTAAGGAAACAAGGGATCTTCAATTGCATTCTTCTTTAAAGTTTCAATATTTTACTGTACATACCCCATGAGTATAATTAATAGTCTGTTTTACTACACTTAAGTCACTTACAATTCGCAAATAAGTAATTTGTGGACGAACAATAATTGCTTATCGAAAAATTCTTCAAAAATGCTAGAATTTTTTTAAATTCTCCATGCGCATTGAATTTCTACTGATTACTTCCAAATTTCTCAGAATTGTTAGTGGAAATGTTCGTCTCAAAACTGTACATCCATCTTTGAAATCACGAATATTTTTCAAAATAGATCCTCAAATAAATTAAATAGACCCTAAAATAAAGTAAAAACATGCAAAAACATAACGAAATAACAGGAAGAATAGAAAAAAATATTTAAGACTTTAGATTTCTACAAAATTAAATTAAATGCACAATTATATTTACATACATATGGTAAACTACATATGGTAAAAATTTGTATTTTTTACATATTCAAATTTTTACATACATATGGTAAAAATTTGAATTTTTTTAATTAATATAGAAAGCGCACGGATCATTTTGAAAAATGTTAGCATTTTTTTAAAAGTTTTTGAAAAACAGGTATTATTTTGCCATAAAAATCCTTATTTTGAACTCGAAGGATCATCAATGAAGTAAAAAAGAAAATTAATTATTCCTATTTTGTGTATAGAGTTGAAAATGAAAATTAAAAAATTCGAGGTTGAAGGTCCCTTGCCCCCTTAAATTATTAACAAGGAAACATATTAACTATATACTAAGGTAATTTTGAACAAAGTGTTTTATAGTCCGTTCGAATATTATATAAATGAAATTCAAAGGCACGAGAAGAACTTTATTTGCATAACGGTAACGTCTATGAAATTCTTTGTGAAACCTGGATGCATGTATCAAATACAGAAATTATTTTCAGATTACCGTAATATCTCGATTATAATAAGCATTTTTCTTTTACATTTTAGTCCGCAAAAATGATTGTGCGTATTATACTCTCGTACAAAATGTTTAAAACGTTGTTTTAAACATTGGATAAACGAGCGTGCACCAGCTATAAGACATTGTCGCAACCCGATCTGCACTCCGTGATTCATCCATCCGTTTACTTAGCAGATAATTCCTTTTAAATAAACGGAACTCACAGTTCGTATCCCACACGCTTTCGGTTTAATAACAGGTCCCTTGAAATAGTGATAGTTCCCGGTAGCTGCAAGTGCAAAAAATTATTATTTTATTTTACTTATTTCCCTGAAATTTTCTTCAAGGACGGTGCTATACGGCAGTAGAAAAATTATCAATTGTTAAACGTGAGATGGCAGTGAGAACGACATAGTAAGGGAGGATGGGTAGTTGTCATCAAATGAGGATGATGATGGTGATATATATTACGACGGTACCCATACTTATGACACGGACGCAACAACAATAAAATGAACTGTATACTAGTGAAAGTGATTAAGACTGATAATTTGACAGTATCATTTGTTTTGAATAAAAATTTCAGTTTTTTTTATACTGAATTTAATGTTTTCGTTTCTTTTTATTTCAAATTTTATTTCTGCTAATAAATATTTGCGCAATTTTTAAATAAAATATTGAAAAGTTATGGGTGCGTATTATAGTCGAATTTTAATTTTATCCGAAAATTCCGCGGAAAATCATGCATGCGTGTTATACTCGGGGGTGCGTATTATAGTAGAGATTTTACGGTACTTACCTACGAACATGTATAAATAATACACTGTTAAGAATATCCATCGTTATGAAAAAAATAAAGCACTTATAACTGGTAAGAATTTTTAAAAGCATTTACATTTTTGTATGCATATATAGTATCTATTCGTTAAAAAATATTATATTAGATTATTACTTAAAAATCGTAATTTTATTTAGTTTGCTAAGGTGTTCAAAGACATTTCATCGTCACTACACATTGCTTCGGTCACCCAAAGAGAAAATCTCAAACAAATTCGTTTTTAAATAGAGAAAATATTGCAATGAGTGCGATCTAACTTACGACCTCATTAAGAGTTATTTATAGATTTTATTAATGACATATTTCAATATTATTGATGGAAAAGTAAATTGCATACAAACCCTATTCAAAGCATTAGTAATTAAAATTTTCCAGTCTAAATAAAATCACACAACAAACCCTCTAACCGCAAATATCAGTAACAGTTGTGTAGTTTTAATTAAGCGTCATTGGCTTTGTTATCTGCATCAGAACGACCGTTTCGATACAAAAGGGTTGAAATCCGATATATTAATGATCCTACCTGCAGATTATCTCACATTTAGATCAACCATCCAATATGTACTTTTAATACTTAAATGAAATTCATTGCCCTGTTTTTGATTATTTAATTAAAGAAGATAACCTTTATATAAATATATATATATATATATATATATATATATATATATATAAATTAACTCATAGTAGTAACAATAATAAAACTAATTAAATAAAGGAATAATAGTCTTAAAATATGGTAACCTAAGTAAGTCTGTAACTGAGTATCCACTACCTCAATGGTTGCAAGTTTTATGACGTCAGTCATCTTGCGGTTACAAGTTCTTAACTTCCACTCAGACTAGCGCCAGGCTTGGTGTTCTTTGGTTAAGTACTTTTATTCAAACTTAATTCATTAATTATTCAATTCTTCTGTTAATAATGGATTGTACGGTGTCTGAGTGTGTTTATTTAATAGATCATACTCATCAGAAACAATCCATTGGTTTTTAGACAGTATTGACACCGCTGATGAAGAAATGCTGTCAAAAACCTTATTCATACTTTTCTTTACATGATGGATGTTCCTGGCTTCAAGTAGCTTTAGAGCTATTACTGGTTTTCTCTTTCATCTTATTCTTATTTATATATATATATATATATATATATATATATATATATATATGCAATGTCGAAATCTGCTTACACCGTGAGAAATTGTTGATTAAATTTAAAGGGATACATACTATTAGGAATTTTAAAATGAATGTCTGCATTGTATTTGACAAGGGACACATTAATTGAAATTTTCTATATGAGGATTACCCACAAGAATGTTTTAATTTATATTTACTGAATCTCGTTATGAAGTATTATTATCTACAATTGTGCTATATACACATTATAACAGCTGACTGCCAAAACGAAGACCCCTAACTGGATCTTCCCTTGTCATAATGAATACACTCCTTACAATACCATCTTGACATAGCAAGAAAGTCTAAATTTAGGTCATTTTGTTCACAGACTTTATAAATATAATACGTAAAAACATAATACATATATGCTTCAATAAAAAGTTATGTTGCCGTAAAGAAAATCAAAGAAAAGCTATTATAGTTGAAACAGAAAAGACAACAAGACCATTAAAATTACAAAAAAAATTTTAGAGTTGTTGCATAACGTTCTTATCCATTACCATGATAAAGGAGAGTTTTAAATATGAGAACTTAAATTTTTTTTGTAGAGTAGTTTAAAATTACTTACCTGAACAATGCATGAATTTTAGTTATGTACTTGGAAACATCTGTTTATTCGCATACATTTTTACTATATTAATTTAAAGTAACATTAGAATATATTTCCTACATTATAGTGAAACAAAATAACTGCTTCAAACCCTAATCGATAAAATTTATAAATTTTAAATCTAAAAATGGATCTAGGAATTTTTTCTATTATTCTACAAAATGTAATATATAATTATTATTAATTTGTACAATAGAAATGTAGAATCTGGAAGCCAATAATTTCTTACTTTCGTGTTATTTTCCAAGATAAAGTAATTTTTTGTGCATAGTAAATTTGTTTAATGTGAAAAATTCTCAGTGAAAGGCAGTGACAACTTTCTCGAGGTTCAAAGATTTAAGAATTTTCAACAAATACACTCCTGCAAAAAGTTTCTGCTTCTTCAAAATTTTCTTGTTGATAAACTTCTTCTCTGTTTATCTTCAGAATCTTCTTTAATTCTTTGTAGTCCATTCAGTATTTTCCATTTGAATTTTTCTAAGTTTTTGCGACATAGGCCCACTTTTTCCCCATAGAGCATAACAGTTATACAGTTAAACATATACCGGGTGCGTCATAAATTCGTTCAAAGTTCAAAAATTCATAATAAAAGAAGTAATGCTCAGAAAATATTTCTGTTTGCGCCAATAAGATTAGAGGGACATTGGATTTATTTCCATGTAAAAGAAAAAAAAAGTTTCTAAAAGTAACCGAAAGAGGGCGCTCAAAGTCATACTTAGACGTTTTATGCAAATCATGCAAACTCAAACAGAAAATCAAACAGATCACAATAACATGGGACTGCGCATTTATTTTAAAGTAACAGATGTTCAACATTACTACCAGCACAAGGTAATAGGCAAATGAGGCGTTTCAATAAACCCATTACAGCGGATTGTAGCCTCGATGGCAGCGACTGTCTGTCGAATGACATTTTTCAGTTCCACGAAAGTTGTTGGGGAGCCCCGTTACACATGAGACTTTAAGTATCCCCCCAACTAAAAATTTGCCGGGGTCAAGTCTGGTGACCGTGAGGATCACTGAGCCTTACAACCGCGACTTATAGAACTCGGTCTTCAGTGAAAGATTCCCACAGGAACGTCTTGATATCACGTGAAATTTGGGGCGAGGCACCATCCTGCATGAAGGTGACAACAGGTAACACATGTCTTTCCTGCAATGCAGACTTAACGTGGTCACGCAAAAGTGCCCTCTTTCGGTTACTTTCGGAAACACTTTTTTTTACATGCAAAAAAATGCAATGTCCCTCTGATCCTATTCGGGCAAACAGAAAATTTTTCAGACCATTATTTCTTTTATTACGAGTTTTTGAACTTTGCACAAATTTATGACACACCCGGTATTCGCAACACATGTTGAATATGATTTTAAATTTTATTATTTATATATCTGAATAAGGTTTCCCTTATATATTTACCATCCGGCATAGTTTACACGTTTGTTACATGGTTACTTCCACTACATATGATTTGACCTTAATTTTTGGCACAAAACTGAAGTAAATTTTTCAGTTTTTTCTTTCCAAAACCTAACAATATAATTTTCTTGTCGGCTTATGTTATAGATAAACAAAGTAAAAATTAAAATAAGCCATTTTTTATCACAATAATCTAACTGATTGAAATAATTTATGCTGAATTGAAATACAAATTTAAATTTAGTAAAATACTTAAAGGAAAAGGCATGAAATTTTACGATGCTTACTTACTTTAAATATTTAAATGAAAAAAATGTTTCCTATTAACCTTTAGCTTACGGGGCCAATTTATCCGATTCCCTCTTCAGAACGGAAAATTTCGTACCGCCTGTGTAAGAACAGCCATTAAGGGTGTTATACATACTTATACATACACACACACACAGACACACACATACATATATATATATATATATACATATATGTATGTATGTATATATATACATACATACATATATATATATATATATATATACTGAAGTGCCACTGAATTAGGGATACCTACCTAGTAACGAGTTGGGCCTCCTCTGGCCTTGATAACGGCTGCCACACGACGAGGCATAGATTCAACAAGTTTCTGGAAACGTTCCACGGGAATGGCTTGCCAAATATTGGCTAAAGCTGTCCATAATTCAGTAAGGTTCTGTCGTCCTGTGTGATGGCCTTTCACGCCTTGTTCCAAAACATCCCAAAGATGCTCAATAGGATTTAAGTCTGGGCTTCTAGGTGGCCAATTCATGACAGAGAAGTCAGAGGAATGCTCATCCAACCACCCAGTAGCCAACCGGGACTTGTGAGAGGTACAGTTGTCTTGCTGGAAAACTCCATTACCGTGCGGATAACAGAACAGCATAAACGGATGGAGGTGATCACCCAGCAACTCTACGTACCGAATTGCATTGAGGGAGGTTGGTACACGTACCAAAGATCCCAAACTGTGCCACGAAAAAACACCCCAGACCATGATTGAGCCACCATGCCCTTGTACAGTTCCAGCCAGGCATGCAGGATCCATGGCTTCATGAGGCTGACGCCATATTCTCAGCCTCTCGTCGGCGTTAAGTAGTCGGAATCGAGACTCATCACTCCATGCTACTCGTTTCCAGTCCTCTACACTCCAGTCTTTGTGCTTTCTTGCCCAGGCAAGACGTGCAGCCCGATGGCGAGTATAGAGCAATGGTACTCTCGTAGGTCGACGGCTCTCGAAACCCATACGTTGAAGCGAGCGTTGCAAAGTCCGTTTACTGACTGTACGACTGGCACCGTCATTAAACTGGGTGGTAATTTTAGCTAATCTTTGGCTTCGCTGGCTACGTACAATACGCCTGAGCCGTCTCTCACCAAACAAACTTCCATTATAATATATTACTAAGCGAAAACTGAATGTAGAAAACATTCTCCTTTTCCATACGAGAAAATATTAAATTTTAATTGTGACAAAATAAAAAGGAAACATTTGAAGTGTGTTAAACTTTTTACTCCCATTTAATTAAATTGACTTAAAGCAGATGCTAATGCACTGTCAAATACAAATTATGTAAAAGGAATATGTTGCTTAAACATTAAAAAATTCAAAATTACATTAAACAATGTCTTTTAAAGTCAATAAGGTTTTGTCCGCGTGTCTTTAGTTAATTAAAACATAATCCTTATTTGCTTTTTCTTAATTATCCTCTACTTGTCTTATTATTTGACTAGCTCCAGTTAAAACTCTACAAGATTTTTTCAGATAATAAGATTTTCTACAAATATTTCCTCTTCACCTCTAAGATATAGTTCTTTAGAAAAAAATATCTAACGTGTTCTTAAAATCGAATTTAAGTTTAACATCTTTTGTCAATGAGCGAGAAAAAAATGTAAAATATGTTCTGACACAAAATTATGTAATACCCAATATCACAAAGACTTATTTTTTTCATGAGGTAGGTCATGTTAATTGACCTCCTACATTTTAAAAGACGTCCCTCATTAACCTAATATCCGAAGCTTGTAATAATGGAAAAGCTGTGTACTTCTGAACCAAACATAAAACGGGAATGAAATAAAAAATCTGTGAGGAAAAAAAAGGTGTTGTCTAAGTAAATACTTTTGCAATAAAAAGAAATCTGCGAAAAAATTTCCAATGGAAGAATTTTTCTAGAAAGAAAAAGTTGCCGAATGAAATTTTAAACAAAACCATCATTAACGACTTTTGTTTTACATTATTCTTGAGTAAAATATTATAGAAAGAGTATTTACTCATGTTATTGTTTAGGTCATACAATTTTTAAATTTACCCTCTACCGTTGTGTTAGAGCTGACAGTTTTCTTCAAGGAAACAAAAAAATAAGATTTAAGCGCTACGCAATACGTTAGGTATGATTAATATGATCAAAGCAATGTTGATTTAAATATTCCACAGAACGTTGCTTTTCGACACAACTCTCGGAAATTTAAAGAAAATCTGCACAAAAGAAAATTTGTAAAATATTTTGAAAATAATTTACGAAACTAAATTTATTTTTATTCACTACAATATAACAGAAGAAAGAGAACTTTGTGTATTTAACTTTTTAAAAATTTTAAACCTCATTCTTAATTACTCTTAATCTTAAATAATTATTTTATGTATCAAAGCAAATTAAAACTTTTGTCATAGGGTACTCAGATGTGTCAATCGCTGGGGTGTCCGTACACTGCAGTTTGGCCTTATCCTTTGTATATTGATTATGTTTTATATGATTTATGTTTTATATGATTATGTTTTATATGATTGTTTTAAATGATTATTTTTTTTATGATTCAGTATTTATAAAAATTATTATTCTATTTAACTACACCTCAGTAAAAAATTACTCATCTTTATGAAGATGTCCGTACTTTAGATAACATAAAAATCAGCGTTAAAATGTTCACTCTTATCGCATAAAAAAACTGAGGCATTATAAAATTGATTTATTATTTTTGTTTTAACTTTATATTTTGTTAAAGAAAGCAATCATTCTTTTCAGTTTTAGAATTATAGTGGTATGACGATAAAATACTGTACATTATACAGTAAAAAAATTATTGTGGCAACGGCTGTTACACCTTTAACTTGTATTGAAGTCTTACGTGAAAAAATGAAATTTAGTCTCCTTTATGAAATGTATGAATTGGAAATATGTTTAACTGAAAACTTTTATTTCTTATTCTGGTTCGGTCAAAATTAAAGAAAGTTAGATTTATATATTTAATAAAATCAATTCTCTAATTTTAGTATCATAACTTGAACGGACTTTTATCTCAAGATGCAAGTTTCGATGCATATAAAAAGTTACCTTAAGTGATAATTAATCAAACGTCTTAAATTCTGTCGTGGATGCATTAAGAAAATATTTTGAACGGAGTGACTCAATGATGCTAATCCATCATAAAATGACTAATATTAATGTGTAATAACTTTAATTCACTCATTAAAGAATTAAAAGTCTTTTATATGCAAAAGTACTAGTGCGTGTTTTCTTATCATAATTTGCTAATAATAGGTATAAGTTACGTTCTAAAAGAGTTTTCTTCTCTGAAATTCAAAAATAAACAACTAAATAATTGCCACTTTAAAAATATTTTACCTTCATAAATTCTTTATTTTAAGATATCAAAAAGTACTTTCGAAACTTTATGTCCTCTATTTTTTTTCTTAACTTTATGTAATATGATATATATTAGACAAACTTTTCTTTCTGTGTGTCTTTAAGGGTTTATCATTTGATATTAATGACATGAATCGGATTCTGTATCCGCCATATGTGCAAGAGTAGTATGATAGACAGTCATTTTCCGTGGTACAGAAATACACTTTTAGTCATAATAATTATACGTCTTGTGTTTTATTTTAGCAGAAAAATTATTGGTCCTACTAGAGTAGCTTAAAGAATAAGAAGAAGTTTTCAATATGATCTACATGCATTTTTTACTATTTCTCTTAGTCATATCGTAGAACCTCCATATCACGTTTCATGGGTTGTTTTATTTCAAATCTCGGTACCCAAAGTTTTTCAAGTAAAGCTAATTTTTACGTCTACCTATCTTTTACGCGCACGCTTTGGCCCAATTTGTAACAACAATTTAGAGGTATATACACTCAAGAGCCAAAACATTATGACCACCTGTCAATAACGAGTTGGCCCACCTTTGGCGCGCAACACAGCTTCAACCCGCCTTGGCATGGATGCCACAAGTCCTTGGTAGATGGCCGGAGACAGATTCTACCAGATGTTTAAGCAACGGTCACGCAAATACGAGATATTGCGAATTGGTGGTCTTTGAACTCTGAGCTGCCGTCCCATGACATCCCAAATGTGTTCTATCGGATTGAGATCCGGTGAGTTAGGCGGCCAGGACATTAACTGGAATTCAGCATCATGTTCCTGGAACCACTCCAACACAATTTTAGCCTTGTGACACGGGGCGTTGTCCTGTTGGAACATTCCATTTCCAGCTGGAAAAACAGAGGCCATGTAAGGGCAAAATGTTTTTGCAAAATGTAGGGGTGGTCATAATGTTTTGGCTCTTGAGTGTAATTTTTTAGTTCCCACTATTTTGAAAACTGACAGTAATCTTCAAAATTTGTATTGCTTATTATTCCATTGTAATGGGTTTTCATACTATATACAAATTTCTGTGACAGCTTTTTTCTATGTTTGACTCTTGAGACTCTATGTTTTAGAGAAGTTATCAAGATAACATTGAAAGAAAAATATTTTTGAGATAAGAAGTATTGATTTGTATTTTGGGTTGTTGATTTTTTTGGTACGAAAAAATACACAGAAACTACGCCGAAGAAAACGAAAAAGCTGTTTATAATCTCTCCAGATTTTCTTTCATGTTCTGACATTTCGACTTTCACGCGATCCCGTTCTTCAGAAGATATTTTGTCAAAGTAAACAAACACCCCTGCCTCGGACAAAAATTCTCCATCAAAATGTCCTTTTATTCTGGTTAAAAATTTGATAGGAATGCGCGGAGCAACAGTATATGGTTCCTCTCGATTTCCCTTCCTGATTTACCGCTACTGTGGAACGGAAAAACACTTTTAATAAATACAAGCAGTAACATATCATAACACGACTTCACATGTGCATTTCTTGTTTCTTGTTACCGATGATCATTCAGACTAATTTTTTTATTTATATATAAGCGTCTGTCAAATTTCTTCTGTACCACCATCCGTAATGATGAATGATTTCCGAGAAAGTGTGTCCACAATTTTCACCGGAGGCATCAAAAGCAGTATAATGTTAATGGAAAAGTTTGTAACCGTCTGTGGTGACAAGAATCAAT
This sequence comes from Dolomedes plantarius, assembly GCA_907164885.2. Taxonomy (NCBI): domain Eukaryota; kingdom Metazoa; phylum Arthropoda; class Arachnida; order Araneae; family Dolomedidae; genus Dolomedes; species Dolomedes plantarius. The sequence continues at coordinate 192,472,368 of OU015492.1, read as the reverse complement.
TAAAATTTAAAACATTTCTGTTATTAGCAGTGATAAGCCGTCAGGATGGATAAGTCCCGGTAACACTAGCTTTATAAGACCTGAAAAGTCATATTCGTTGGACAATTAATTGCGTATACAACTCAGTATGTGTTCGGTTATGCTCCGATGGCAAATATTTTTCCTTTTAATCATGTTAATCAAGCATATATAGAGTTTTTAAATGCTACAGCTATATGTATACCTGATAAAGTTCTTTCATCGAGTCTTTGTTTTATGCATGTATTTCACACGGGTATTAGCCACATTTGATTAATTAGGACATTGTAAACCTATATATTTGCATGCATTATACGATAAACAAAGGAACCATGTAAGTAGAATACTATACTAAAATATTCTACAATATTTAATTCTCTAGTCACAGTTATGTCTTTTATCAAGCTCTTTTAAACTCAAAATTGGGTATAAAATGGTTCCATATATAGTAACGTCTTAGTTTGTAACTTTATTGTGATTATTATACTCACTAATTACTGAAATTAAGGAAATCACGTAAATCATTGTATCACGTAAACACGTAAATCAATGTAATATTTTGTGAATGATAATTTTGTAATTTTCCATTAAGTTCCCCTGCTGGTAAATAAGATACTAAATGAGGCATTTTAATCAGAGAAATATTAAGACGATAACGCATATAGGCGATACAAATGTGTATGTTGTAATAAATTACTCAATTTTTTTTTATATACAAATTTCTTATTTCAAATTTCCTTCTTATTTTCAACATGAATTAAATTTATATATTTTAAATTTAAATAACTAACAATTTGAATTTTTTTCTAAATTTTGGAATTAAATTCAAAGGTAACAATGGTGCCACTGAGTTCACTAAGAATCCCCTTTTTGATTGTACAAAACGGACATAACTGAAACACCAAATATTTCAAATTTTAACATTTTTTGATTTGTCTAAATGGAGAGAAAATAAGTTGGAATGATAAATACCTATATAGTGACTTTTTCCTGGTGATAAATTTTAACCATGACAATAATAAGTATTTGTACATAGCTTAATATGAGTGTGGAATATAAAACATTTAATTTAAAACCTCTTACAAGGTTTTTTTTTAATGTGGAACACCTTATGTAGCCACTGTTGTATTTGTATTTTCTATATTTATTCATTCCTTTTTAAAATGTTATCGCATAATTTTTGGATTGAGGATGTTTGAACACCTATTCACATTTTATATTTCCTTTAAGCTAATATTTATCCCGAGTATTCATGAACTATCTAGATGTTTGTATTAACTTTGAAAAATAATTTGCAGTCTTAAGCTCCAAAATTGTCATTGCAAAATAAATATCACATGCACCGAACTAAACCTTTTGTAACACGCGTATAATGCAAATAATCTGTCGTCCTAAATAAGAAATATGTGCAAACTTTGAATTGAAATTCGGAGACCTATTGTTTATTTGTTCAGAGTTCCAAAATATTGGCATAATCTAGAGAAATTTGAACCTTTATATTATTTCTTATTACGAAAGTGAAACACAAATATTGTTCCGAAATGCTTAAAACATTTCACAGGAATATACTTTATTCCATTTAAAAATGCATCATCGAAAAATAATTTATGATCTTTTTCAAAACAAAATGGAAATGTGTTTTGAAATTCGATTAAAATTTTGAACTTCACAACGAAATTACGGCTTAAAAATAAATGACATTGCAAATAAATATTTTATTTCTCATGTGTTTGAAGCTTGGTTTCTATAACCGCATGAAGTAGCTTGTTTGCCTTCTTTAAAATTAAAATCCTTCAGATAGGCGCTGAAAAAATTCTTTAGATTCAATCGTCGTCAAGTAACTGCAAAAGTGGAGAGAAGTGTAAAATTTTAAAACATAAGCCCAAGAAAGAACATACTCTTTTATGGGGCTTTATTTTTTCAAGTTATATTTTTCAATGCATTAATGCCTTTATTTATTGCTTCATGAATTATATACAAAGAGAACAAGTAAAGTGACGAAAAAGCATATGTACATATTTATTCAATATTAATTTTCTACTTATACACATTTTGACTTTTTCTTCGATAACATTACAACAATTTCAATAAAAGCTGTCAATTTATTTTAATTTATCAATTAATTCTGCAGATGGATGCTAGGATATTTCAGCTTCAGATGCTAAAATTTTAAAGAAAGTTAACCATGGTCTGACATTAATAATCATCACCTAATTTTCTGTAGCACTAAATCTTGAATTTATTGCTCCAAAACATTACTCTTAATCAGAAATCTATGATAATTACTTCAAAAGTTATATTTATAAAACATGTATTTCTTCATAAATGTCTGTAACGAAACTCTGATCTGAATAAAATCAAGAGTACTTTCGTCAATAAAAATTTAAACCATACAAATAACAATTAACGAACAAAACTGAATTTTATTTACCAGCATAGTTTGTACCATTCTCGATTTCTCCTTAAAATTACAAAATAAAATCGGGTACATTCCCAAGCTTTTTAAAACAATGGATGTAAATTAAATGTTAAAATTAAATGCTAATTTTTCAGATTACATTCTAGTAAAAGTCCGATAGCACATAAAAATATTTTTTCATTTTATTGTTTTTCTTTTTTTTTTTCAAATATGCATTATGTATTGAATGATCTTCAATATCATAGAAAGCAGAAATTGTAGCGTTGTAGAAAACTAAAATTTTTCGCCTATCTTTTATGCTAGATAATATTATTATAATTTTAGCATAGCCACATTTTCCGACGAATAGCTATAATTTACCAATATTTTACGAAATCATTGTGGCTTACAACAAGAACTAATTGTAAGTTTATATCATACCCACTAAAGATCGAAAGTTAGAATGAATCAACATGAAAGAAACTATTTAGTCTTTCCAAAATTGGATCAAATATTAAAGAAATATTTTCTGAATAACCTGTTCCATTATTTGTATATATAAAACAGTTCCATAACTGACTGACTCACTGACAGACATACAACACACAGACCAAACGCTGGATCTAAAGAGATGAAATTTTGCATGGCGATTCTTCTTATAGTGTAAGGGTGCACTAAGAAAGATTTTTGAAAAATTCTTATTAGATTTTTTAAAATTAAATTTTTAAGTTGTTTTAGTAACTTTTTTTAAGTTTGCATTTGAAATAATAATTTGAGGGTTATACAATTTATATCACGAGAAAGATCATAAAATTTACTTTAAAATGAAATCTTTTTCGAATCTTTACCTCTATTTTCTGATTTTTGGAGAATTTTTAAAGAATAATTTTTAGAATTTAATTTATTAAATGCTGATCACATGATATCTTTTTCTGGCACTTTAAATAAATTTATCGTCACGTGCATAACAACTAAATAAACAAAAAAAGTATTTTTATCTTGCTAATGCGGCAGACGATTGGACATTATCCAAAAAATATTAAAATACAGTAAAAGATATTATGTTCCTCAAACTGTACTATATAAACTGTACTATATTCTTTAGTATGTGCCATTACATTTAATTTGAATATTTTCTTCTACATTACTTTGTCTATAAAAATATTCCTTAAAATTTTTTTATAAATATATGTTTTGTTTTTTTTACATCAATTGTATACATTGATTATTGTATTTATTATAAATATATATATTTATTTATTTATTTATTTATTTATTTATTTTGGCATTAATTCCATACATTGACCGTTGTATTTAATTTGAATGTACTCCGTAGCGAAGTGCGGGTTTTCAGTTAGTATTTTATAACAATAATGATTCATTTACCTAATCATAGATTTTCCACAAAGAATAATAAATTTGTAGGCTTTTGTAGCAATTTTGATGATATGAACCTGATATGTTTTACTACAATTCATCTAACTTCTTGAGCTCAAATTTGCGCATTCCTTGATTTAATTAAATAAGTGCGGTCCACGATCTTTTGGTTACCTCAATTTTACTGCTTTGTTGGTACTATTACACAACTACATATAATCTCCATTTGGGATTTTCGGTAGTTTATCCACCCGGAGCATTGGTATATTAACGCAGTGTGCGCACTCTAGGGAGACGTGTATCCTTTTATGTATCATAAGACTTACTACGCGGAAACGTTTTGTAAAATGCATAGCAAATCACTGAAGGGAAAGGTAAAATTCATCTGAGAGAAGTCGCGTTTGTTGTTACCGAATTAAATTCTTGATATATTGTATGTTATATTCGAATAAACTAGGACAACTTCCTTTGATCTTATTACATCAGTTTATGTCAACTTTAAAAACAGCTAATATCTTTCTGTCACAAGGTGGTTGGTAGTTTCTTAACCTTGGAATAACTAAAGTAATTTGGCAAATTAAAAGGTAAGCATGTTAAGACATTTTTAAAATCTTATCTTAGAGTTTCTGACCGCGTTGAATTATACAGTGATTATAACTACTATGATTTTTAAATCTCTAGGTCTTTTTTCAAGTATCTTGAATTTTTTCATACGTGGTATGTGAGACCGATATTGGATTTCGTTTAAATTCATCATCGTGAATAGTCGGGAATTAAGCATATTAAGTTCACATTTTGCTAAGGAAGCATTTCGCTGAGCATTTGAAGTCTCGATTCCATTGCAAATTCAGTTTTTAAAATAATTTCAATACATATTTCAAAATACTTATGTCTGCAAAAAATACGCAATAAATTTATAATTGAAGACATATGATTCGATTTATCATTATTCATATTTCTTCAGTTCAAAAGTCTGACTCTTATTCACAATTAAATTCTGAAAATATGAAAATGTAAAACAATTAAAAACTTTAAAGTCTTTTACGCATATCATTCACTTAAAATATTTTTTAAAAAATCAGGTAGTCTCTTCTAACGAAACTACCGCGGGTTATTAACATAGGATTACTTGTCGTTGCTTACCTCTTTTGTATGTATATATGTATGCATGTGTTATGTATATATGTATATATCTATCTATCTATCTATCTATATATATATATATATATATATATATATATATATATATATATATATATATATATATATATATATATATATATATATATATATATATATATACATATATATATATATATATACACATATGTATGCAAAATTTTGGCGCATCTTAGTAATTTTGTTTTTGACTGTTTACTCCTTATCCAAGCGATAGACTGTGTTTGGCGAGCTGCCAAATTTATAACTCGCAAGGACGGATGGACGGACGGTTTTAGCGTCTGAAGTTTTCCTTTCCTCGGGACCGTTATGGAGGAAAGTAATACTAAGTTAAAATATTAAAACGGGGATTTTTTATCTGAATCTAACTTCCATATTGACGCAATTTTTGTTATTAGATTGCGCCAATCTGTATCTTTCAGATTGGCTGTCTTCGAAACCTCTGATGTTCATCGACGTCCCCCCCCTCCCACCACCACCACACACACACCCTGAAGGATTCATATCTCTGGAAAAAAAAATTTCAACCTCTGATTATGAGTTTTACTGCAACAAATTTGACATAAGAAAATAAATATTCAATGCAAGGTCCTGGTTGATGTCCCGAAATTTGCTCATCAGGTATTGAGATCCTTATTCAAACGCTTCTAAGTCAGGTAAAAATGTTAAATCAATCATACCCAAAGTTTTAATATGTATTTTGTGATATATTTTCATTTCAGTTAGTGTGGATTATAAACTGGAAAAAATACTACAAGGAATTCCTTCGGAAAATATAAACGGTAAAGTTCCTCACACTGTTATTTTTCAATATATTCCTTAGCATTGTTCACATGTACTTCATACGATCAATGCCGCCATAACTTGCCGAAAAATATTATGACCACTTGTTGAATTGCCATCATGCAAAATATGACCATAAGTAAATGGGCCAAACAACCAACCATAAATTAATTAGCCGAATACACTAAATATTGGTTTACAGCCATGGACTTTTACAATATTGTGAGAATGCGTGGTAGTTAAACGAGTATAGAAAAGTTTTTGTGTTACCAAAGTCATGCCGTACTTCATGTGAAACAAAATGGACTCTATTACTAACACCGTGTTTCCCAATAAGAGAAAACCATGTATATTGGTTGAAAATTTTACCATTAATTTAATTTAAAAATTCATTGATTTATTCGTGTGGTTGGGTCTGCAACAAGGTCTTACACAGCCATTCGAAATATGTGACTACTATATAAAGCAAAATAATCTACCATAATGTAGTTTAATTATGATACTACTATCTTTGGAGTAATACAATTGCACACTATTAATGGTAGTTGTAATCTATATTAATACTAACTTGGGGAATTTTGCTTCCATGCACTTTTATCGCAGCTAAAGTTTAAAATTTGTATAAAAATATTCTAATGGACTGTATTCTCTCTCAAATATTCTCTAGGTCCTATAGAATGGACTTTCTTTATCAAATTATAGACTCACAAGCAGTAACCTTTTCAGAGCGTGTGTTTAGAGCTTAGAAATTTTTTTAATCTGAACTATTAAATATCATATTTATACAAAAGACACCAAAATGTCCCATATGATTGTGTTTGCAAGCAAGAGATGTCAGCGAATTTTAACGTATGTATTAATCACTCCAATAAGTAGAAAACACTATTTTATTAACAAAGTTGCAACGTTTTTTATTTACAAATTAAAATAGAATCCTTTTTCGCACCTTTTAAATAAAGATTTGGATTTAAGAAACAAAATCAAAAGCTTATTTTTATGAAACCAATTCTAAAACTTTCTGCGGCGGACCTTTCAAAGAATCGTTAAAGTAGTTTAAAATAGAGGTTCTTTCAGCTGTTCATTAAAGTAAAATTTTATCCGGGGAAAACGTGTACCAAAATCTAGCCCAGAGAACTCAGTTTTATTCGGAAGCTAATTTTAGAAACTGCTCACGAAGAAAATTAACTCAAAAATTGTTTGCAGACTGAAAAGGGAAAAGTAAATTTTCGGGGCATTTGAATGGTATTTTTCCATCTCTTGTTTTCTCATCCGAAAATCTTTTTAGACTTTAAATATCTCAACTTTACAAACAATTTTAAGGTATGATATTTATTGATAACTCTAGCTTTAATTTATATGCCATTTAAATTCCAAAGTGACAGTCAACTCTGCTTGATTTTATTCATTATTTATTGGTAAAAATATTCCCCCAGTTTCATTCAAAGTTCCATATTTTGTCCAAATGTCATTTAAATGCCAAAGTGACAATCAACTCTGCTTGATTTTATTCATTATTTGTTTGTCAAAATATGCACCCAGTTTCATTCAAAGTTCTATATGTTGTTCATATATCATTTAAATGCCAAATTGGCAATCAACTCTCCTTGATTTTATTCATTATTTATTTGTCAAAATATTCACCCAGTTTCATTCAAAGTTCCATATTTTCTACTTCCTTAAAGTATTTTTATTGTATTTTATATGTATGGTGAGCAGAACAAAAGTTTGTTATGGTAAGGTTATATCTGTGTTTGCTGTGTAAATGGTGTCAAGACCAAAACCGTAGTTTTGACAAAAACGGGATTTAAAAATAACATGTTTGTGGGCTTGTGGCGGCCCTGTGGTACAGCGCACTGGATTTCGGTGCTGAGGGTGCTCAGATCGAATCCCAGCGTTGCGCCACGAAAAATGCCTCCGTTCGTGTCGTCCCTTCATAGGGGGTAATGCTGTCCACCTATACGGTGCCCACATAATAAAATGGACAGCAAAAACTGCGGCGTAGTTCAGGCGAATGCTTCATTACAAGTGCCTCCGCATTGATAAAAAAAAATAATAACATGTTTGTGTTTTGTTTCACATTCCCAAATTTTCACTGATGAATAAAAATATTTAGGAGTGCAATCCGACTTAGTTTTCTGTACCCTGCAATATCCCTTGATTTGTCAAACATGCCTGGTTTCATAACTCATTTTAGCTCATTTTGGAATTGATACCCTTTACTCAGCAAACACAAATATGTTGTGTATAATTACTATATTTACGATGATTTTATGTATGTATAGGACCTTGATCTCATAGTCTTAAGATGTCTTCGTTTCTTACGGATTAAACAAAAAATACATCTTAAGCTGCTCTTCAAGAGATTCTAATCTTTGAAAAGAAGATACAAAACTTGGGAATATGTCAATATCTATATTATTTCATCTACTTGACATTAAAGTTACTCATTATATTTGCTTGAAAAATTATTTATATACCCCGGAAATGCATCATCCTTCTAATAAGAAAGCTTTTATTAATTGTTAAGAGAAATGAACTGAAACTTACCACTATTTTTTCATCTTTCCAAAGAGTTTTCACAACATAAAGTAACAAACTAAAATGTAAAAATTGAGATTAAAAATAACTCAATTTTCTTTCGAATTTTGCACAGTTAATCCCACTGTTGCGTATTTTGGCTTTGGAATTTTTTTTATATTCATACCATTCAAAGTTATACTTAATATAAATTGTAGCTGAGCTTTCAATTATATAATATTTAATTGTACTTTACTGGAAATATCTTAGCAAAATCATTTCCTTTTTGACCACTAGTTTACAAAGTGATTAAAAGTTATACCAGTATAAATTTGATCCAATTTTGCTATGCAACTAAAAAGTTCAAGATTTCAGATCACTACGTAAATAACTAACTGATACCCAAAAAAGAATTGTCCATCAATGTATATCGTTCCACTGTCGTATTAATTTTCTTATTATATTGGGAAACGAGGAAACCCACATACAATAAGAAAATTAATATACTTTAATAAAAAATTCATATAAAATATCCTCCAAGATCATAAATCAAAACAGAAAAACTCATATACGTCTGATCTTTAAGAACACATTAACAACAGAGCTTGGATCAAGAGTCTTTTTACAGTACCCGATGGTCTCCGGGAAATTGCTGTCGCCCCTTTTAAAATTGCAAGGGGACAAGAGTGCTAGGCTGCCCACCTGAACAATATACATGATGAATTTCTAATAGCACTTAATGTAATACCGTTATCATGGACGATGACCTTTTTCTGCTTTTTCGGAGTATTCTTTATACAAACATTACTGGAATGAGCGCGATCAAATGAGACTTTAAGTTAGTTTTATTTTCTTAATTGTATATTTCATGTATAATTTAAAAATTTATTTTTCTTTGCATATATTTCTGTTCTTCCATTTTATGCCATGTTACGATTGCTGTACATGTTTCATTGTCTCTAAGTAAGTACTAGAATCCACAAGTTTCTCTGTACTAGAAACAAAACAAAAAAAAAAATTCCATGCAACATTCTTTCTCAATTTTAAAACCAACATAATATACACATATTTCAATAAAACTAGTTTATGAAACAAAGATAATTCGATAAAGTAGTTTAAAATTTAAGAGGTCCATTAAGAGTGTTAAAGCAATTTCTTTCATTTAATGTTATGATAAGATTTACAATTATCAAGGAGTATTACATAAATGGTTTTCCCCAACAAATTACCCAGGAAATGAGTTTATAAACATCATAACCTAGCGCATTTTTTGACTCACATTAAAGTCATATTCATCATTTTAACAGCGCATTAAAGAACACAAATATTAAAAACAGTCCATACTTGATATAGAAATATGTAATTGAAAAAAAAGTCTTCGCAACTAATAATGAGCTTTACTTTTTCTCGTGCTGAACTATGTTGTGTGAAAGAGTATATACAAAGGCTGTTCACACATTTTTAGACGATGTATATTGTACTCACAAAACTAAATTACATAAAATTCTTGTGTTTTAAATGTTCTATTTGACATCCCTTATTCTGAACTATATTTCTACACCGCAATTTCCAGGATAATAATGCCTTTTCAAGTGTCAGAAGAGGTATTCTATCCCATTCCTCCTGAACAGCTTTCCAGAGTCCTGTAATGGTTTTGGGACGACGTTTGGATAATGCAGATTTTAAAAATCCGAAAGCACAAAAATCCATAGGTGATACATCGGGAGATTTAGTAGGGATATCAGTGAAGTGTATGGACTTGATACCAGTTTTTTGTTCCATTTCTTTTAGGAAATTTACAGTGGATTTTGATGTGTCACTGCTAGCTTTGTCGTGATGGACTCTCACAGATTGATGGCACTGTGGGTAAAGCGATGGTATTTCATTCAGAAAAATTGGCGATAAAATATGTTCCTGATAGTATTTGGAGTTAATCTTGACATTTTTTTCCACTCTCTTTATTTTTAACTTGCCATTACAAGAAAAACCAGCAACAATCATGAATCCCTTAGAAAAACTTTCTTTCGATTCTTTGAACCATGTACTTAAATTTTTTTCTCCCCTTTTATGATAATAAATGGCTCTTTTTGTTGCAATCATTTAAATACACCCATGATTCATCTATTGTCACAATTGTTTTCCATTTTTCTTTGGATAAGTGTTTCTCATATAGAATTCTGCAGCGTGCCTGCGTTCGGCGATATAATTTGGAAGAATACGATGCACATTGCGTTTTTTCGCTTTCTTAAGATTTAAATCAACGTTTATCATTTTGTTTACAGTGGACACCGAGCATTTTAATGATTTTGCAACTATCCTTTGACTAGGGGGATTTTCTTTTAACATTAAACAACGTACCTTTGCAATAGTCGAAGACGTCCGTTTTTTCATTGGATACTTGTTTGGAATTTTTGTCCCACTTGAGGCTCCAATTTGACGTTTTTTTCTTTTTTTGTTGACGATATTACCTATCGACGCTTTAGATATCACAAAATCATGACTCTCACATCGTTTTTGTATAACGGAGTATGCATATTTCTCTTCGGAAAGAGCATAAATGTAGCCTTCGAACCACTGCTTTGTTAAAAACGCCATTTTGAATAAAAACAAAATTTTCAAGCCGCAGACGATAATTTTGACTTTTAAAAACATAGTACAATTGCAATTATTCCTTTTGCAGCAAACTATTTTTTATTACCGCTTACCAAAATCGTCTAAAAAATGTGCGAACAGCCTATATATATATTTATATATATATATATATATATATATATATATATATATATATATATATATATATATATATATATATATATATATATATATATATATATATATATATATATATGTGTATATATATATATATATATATATATATATATATATATATATATATGTATATATATATATATATATACATATATATATATATATATGTATATATATATATATATATATATTTATATACATATATATTTATATATATTTATATACATACATATATATATATATATATATATATATATATATATATATATATATATATATATATATATATATATGAAATTACGCTTAACAACTAAAAGCTATTTATGTGTAATTGTCTAATCCGTTTAACAAATTCTCATGAGCAATATCCAAGGGTATCAGTCTTTGGAATTAAAATACTTATGAAATCGTCATATATACAGTCCATCATATTATTCTTTAATCAGGCGTGGTCGTATATAATATGTTGAATAGAAAACAAATAATTCAACTTTCTTCCTCAAAATTGATGGGAGAATTCTAAATTGATTCTTTGCGTGCTGATTACGAATATGCAATTAGGTTAACGTAATAGAGACATTTTTTGCAGCGAAACTTTCTCTTTTCTGCTCAATCAGCATTAAATCCTTGTCTACCGGAAGGGTTCAAAAACACAGCGTAAAAGGAAGAAATATAACTTTCAAGGGGTAAAATGAATAAAGAATTATTTTGTTTTCGTGTGTGTTTTCACGTAAGTTTTAATTGAATTGTGCTTGCCAAACTTAAATATTTAACCCCTTACGCACCACTTGGACTTTACCATTAAATACACTGAAAACCAGATTTCTTCGATTTTCTTGAAACTGCAGTTTTGGATGTATTTGAATTCAGAATACATGAGTAATATGTAAATTAGGAAAATGATACATTATTTGTACTTCAAAGCTATTATTACACTATATTTATCTTGTTTACAAAGATCTGAAAAACTTGCAAAATTCTGAAAAATCTACGTTTCAGTAAAAAATATAGAAGCAAATACGTAAGGGAAAATAAATGTATGAAAAGGAGAACTTCATACAGCTCACATTACCAAAGCACAATTTTTACGCATAGTGTAATAACCAAGCAACAATTATTAGCATTTTATTTTTTTATACAGTGAATTGGCTGAAATAGAATAATGACGTACAAATGTACGTGATGGTTTTGTGTCACGAGAATTTCATGACGTGCGTATGTACGTCATGGTGCGCATGGGGTTAATCTTCCTGGAAATAAGATGTATACTTCAGTTTCCGTCACGTTCAGAAATATGCCTCATCTTACATAAAGGAGTTTAAACTATAACTTAAGAAAAAACTACTGATTATGATATTGAAAATAATTTCTGCATTGAGATTATGAAAATCCTTTTATAACATACAATCAGAAAAACTGTTGGTTTATACTTACATTACTTGATTTTTTTTCTATCGTTCTGTTATTCAATGAATTACCGGCCTACCTGATTAAGGCTTACGGAAATATCTGATGAGCCATCGTTCCGATAGCAATCCTGCCTGAAAGAGTCACGCTGGCTCTAGGACGGAGTGAAAGCCCGTAGCCCCTAGCCGGAAATCCCAATTTTAAGTTTTTAACAAGCCTTTGATTTACTACTATCCTATTTCTGTGGCAACCGTTAATGTGTGCACCTTGACTTTTACCTTTAACTTTATTTTTAAATTACATCACATTTTCTCAACAAGCATTCTACCATATACTTTACGGTTTACAGTTTTAAATTTAACGAATATTTAACATGCATAGATATATTATACGTTGTATATTCAAATTTACTGTATATATCATTTACCTATATATCTTTACTATTTATGGCATTATATTGACATTTTCTATACTATTACTATATATACACTCATGGACAAAAAAATTAGCGCACCAAGAAATAATTGCGGGACCGTAACGAAACTTGCAAGGAAGGTACATGTCGGGGAGATATGCAAATGATTAGAAATGCAGCGTGATTGCGCATTACGTATAGCCGGTAGAGGACGTTGAACATCGTATTCTATGGAGTATAAAACAGGTAACCAAAGCTTGTTTGAGTGTGCTGAATCATTTACATAGGAAGAGCTGAGATAGACATGCCATTACGCCGTGGTGTTCGAAGACAATATAAGCAGTTGTCGCAGTTTGAGAGGGGGAGAATCGTCGGGATGATGGAAGCTGGGTGGTCAGCTAGGCGAGTAGCTCGTCAATTAAGCCGCTCTGATTGTGTTGTGAGGAGGTGTTGGGACCAGTGGACCCGAGAGATGTCATGTACACGAAGACCAGGCTCAGGACGCCCTCGACAGACCAGTCGTCGAGAAGACCGCCACATCGTAAGAAATGCACGCATACAGCCAACTGCTTCATCGGCCGCCATCCAGGCACAGATAGCACCTTCACTAGGGGCCTCTGTGTGTTCCATACCATTCACCATTCTCTGTGTCTCCTTCGAACCATACGAAGGCTCCTGGCTGAAGGACAGTTGGTATCGCGGCGCCCATTTCGTGTGCTGCCCTTGACGCCCACCCATCGACGCCTCCGTTTGGAATTTTGCCGCGCACGAGGAAACTGGACTGCAGCGGAATGGAACCAGGTCGTCTTTAGCGACGAATCCAGATTCAATCTCGGCAGTGAGGACAATCGTGTTCGTGTGTGGAGAGCCCGTGGTGAACGCTTCAGTCCTGCCTTTGCTGTACAGCGACACATCGATCCCACAGCTGCTGTGATGGTATGGGGTGCCATTGCCTACAATACACGGTCACCCCTAGTATTGTTCCGTGGCACCATGACAGCCCAGCGGTATGTTCATGAAATCCTGCAACCACATGTGTTGCCACTCATGCAACGGCTCCCAGGAGCCATTTTTCAACAAGACAATGCTCGGCCTCATACGGCAAGGGTGTCACAAGACTGTCTCCGCACTGTTACTACCCTTCCTTGGCCTGCCCGATCCCCAGATTTGTCTCCAATCGAGCATATCTGGGATCATTTGGGACGACGAGTTGGGCATCCCACGAGTTTGAACGAACTAGAGGCAAGGTTACAGCAAATATGGAACGAAATGTCTCAAGACATCATACAGAACTTGTATGAGTCAATGCCCGATCGTATCGCATCGTGCATTCGCGCTAGAGGGGGGTCCAACGGAGTATTAACTCCTCCGTTCTTTTGCCTTTTTCTCTGAAATAAATTATCCTTTTTCTTTGATTTTCTTATCATTTACTTATATCAAAGTAGTCATTACGTATGTAAAATGCGTTTCATTTTGACGACTCCTTCTTGGTGCGCTAATTTTTTTGTCCATGAGTGTATATATATACTACTTCTATATACATTCTGTGAAACATGTTTACTTTATCATATACCTTAGATATAATATGTATGCACAACAATTCAAATAGGTGTTCATAATGCATATACAATATTTTCAATTTATATATAAGTTTTAAAACATGTTTACACAATTTTATTTATATGTACAATGGTTATTTATTCGTTACCATTATTTCTTAAAATCATATTTATTATTCTGTGTGATTTGATCGTTATCTTTATTCATTTCACCATTATTTACTTCAACGTAATTTATTTTATAATTATTTATTCGACTATCTTTCTGTTATAACATTTTTCAAGAAGGTGATACATTTCAATGAAACAACTGTATTGAGATTTTGGATAAATCTATATTCTTATATCAATGAACTTTACTCATAATTGCAGAATTATAGTTTACTCATAATGAAATATGAAACTGCTTAAAGTTGGCTGTAATTATGAAATGTCATTCCTCTTAGTTTTCTAGTTGAAAGTACATCTCTCCTTGGAACTAGTAACATAAAATTGCCAAATGCATGCATTCAAAATACAACTAATGATGATTAAAATTTTAAATCTGTCTAAAAATAACAGAATAAATTATTGCGCCTCGCATGAATGGAAAAAACTAAAGCTGTAATTTTGTTATGCCTTAGGTTTTAACAATTGCCTTTCATGACCAAGGAACAACGTGTCTCCTAACCGGAAGGCTATTATTCTGTTAGATGGCTATTATTCTGATGATATGAAGATAAAGATTACAGTGCAGGACTATAGTGACAAGAGCAATGCACGTTTAAACTTGTCAAAACATGAAAATTCCTGTGCAAACCTGTGGGCGCGGTGAATCTTCCGAACTGTAGCTATATATTTTTATTATTGTTGCTATATATTGCTGCTATATATTTTTATTATTTCGGGGTGTTTGAGAGAGGATGAGGGGGGAGGGGGCTGGAAGCTAGAATAGGTAGAAAATAAGTGAAAAATTTGAGAAAAAAACGGAAAAATCGATCATTTTTTATGATTTTTTTACAATTAAAGGGGGCAAATCTCCCTCAAATCTACCTCCTTGCTACAAATGTTCATGTTTTAGAACTTTTCACCTCTCTAGTCCCTCAGAAGAAATGTAAAGGCGTAAATAATCCTTTTCATCCCTCCAAATTATGGAAAAGTGATAAAAATAGGTGGGGGGGCCATCCCCTCGAAAACGGTGGGTGATGGGGAAAAATTGAGGTCATATTCGGATTCAGGAGGTCATTTTACATAAGAATCAGCAGGAATGGTGTCAGGGGCAGAATTTTTTATTTATTTATATTTTATTTATTTATTTATTTATTTATTTATATTTAATTTTTTTTTTTTGGGGGGGGGGGGGGGCAACCAGTGTAATTTGCACAATTTCTCTTTTATCTTTCTTTCTGTATGAGACTTGAGACTTCTGCCCCTCGGGACCAATAACTTAGGAATATTATTATTTTTTATTTCTAACGGCAAGGCAAGGAAAAAAGGAAACAATTACACATAAGTAACATGAAAGTAAATGACCGCAGTCATTGTCTTAGACAGTCTCTATCAGGCGGTCTCGGAGTCACAACCAAGAAGTGCTCCACAGGGACGCAGATGAGCTCTGTTCATGGGTTCCATTAGATCACAAAGTGGGCAGAAAGGCTGGGCAAATACACCAATCCGATGAAAACTTAGGAATATTGGCTTGCAAATATTTCTTATTAGTTTTACTATTGATTTTATTTGACGATACTCGGGACTTTTTAAATCAAGAGCATTTGTTATAATATAGTTAACGATCCATCTTTCCATACAATACTTTCTTACCTTAGCAGACCTTGTTCCAGTAAAGCCAAACAAACCAGATGTCGGATGTCATGACCAGGACTAAGAATTAAATTACTGTATTTTTTACACATTGTAATTTTTTCTTTTAAGAACAAGCAAAATGAAAAGATCTGAAAAAGCGGTAAGCTGTAATCAAAATTAGGCAGTCGGGAATAACGATGAAAAGCGACAAGTTACTGCGGTACACAATCTTAAAAACTGCTTAAAAATGAATGCTAAAATCAACCTCAAGCAATTGTTACTACATATATTTTACTGCAATCCATTATTTACCAGCAAGTCTGTTACTTTTGGTCTAGAAAATAGTTATATAAAACGAAAATTACATATATTTCTTTGTTTCTTTTCTTTCAAAAATGTCATATACTTTATTTGTTACTTCGAGAAAAAGTTTGACAGACTTGACAAGAAATGACTTCAAAAGGCATCGAAGCAAAAATTAGCCAGACAGTACAGTTTTCTGTAAAATCTACGAGTTCTAAGAAGTATTCTGCTGTTCATAACTTTATATGTTATAATTCTGCAGATATAAGTCCCTCGCTTCAAAAATTCCGAAAAATGAATTGTCTTTTAAAGGTAACATATATATATATATATATATATATATATATATATATACATGTCTATTGTAACGTTTTCAAGTTCTTAGAAGTATTCCACTCATCAAAGATTTGTACGTTATAATTCTACATATATAGGTTACTTGCTTCAAATATTATGAATGGTCTGACAAAGACAACACATGTATAATTATATATATATATATATATATATATATATATATATCATTGCTCTAAAATTCTATATGAATTTTGAATAATTGTTTGTTAAATTTATTTCGTTAATTTATTCCCGTGAATTAATTTTTTTTTTGCATTGAGAAGAACTTATAAACATAAAAAATTTCTTTCTATTATTTATTTTATATCATAGGGTATATTTTTTCAGAGAAAAGATTTTGCAGCGTGCAATTTTGTTGGGAGTAAAAAACTAGTTTTATATATTTGTTTTTTGGAAATGAATCAAGATTTTCTACGGAAGTAAAAAGAAAAAAATGTATAAATTTTTTATAGCAAATAGTTTAAACGATATGAAATGTTTAACTTATACGAATACATAACATTTTTTTATTTTTTTTTCCTGCTTTTCTAGATAACACACCTTATTCATAACATTTTAATCTTTCAAAATATAGAGTTCAAGACACCTGTCAAATACCTCAGTGCTGCAATAATGAAATAAATATTTGTTAAGTACTTATTGCGGAGAAATTTAATATAAAATGAATTGCAACTAGTTTAGGCGTAGTAAAAAAACCATCATTTTCCACACCCTTGGGGATCGAGACCCACATGTGGTAAACCCAGACGTTAAGACACATAATATTTTAAATGTAAAACATGTAGAAATTTTCAAAAACTCAACATAATTAAATTCATTAGTACATAAATTTATATCGTTTAAAAAATATTGATTCGTACGAGACTCTCATTTCTACTTTACATACGATATCTTTTACAGATTTTTAGCTTTACACACGTTTTTATCATGTTTATCTTATAAAATAGTAATTTAGTGGTTTTCAAGTTTGATAAGGTGTTCACGTGCACTTTAAATCAATAATGGTTAGATCGTGTCATTGGTTGGAAGTTACGCAGAACTTTTCATCGCTGGAATTCTAAATCTCTATTTGGAAATTCTAAGTGCTAAATTTATAAAAGTTTGTGTTTACTATTTACTTCAATAACCCAATTTTTGTTGTTAATACGCTTGATATATATTCTCTTCAAAATGTTATAATCGGCCAGAATGTGTAGTTCAGGTTAGTCGTTTTGAAAGCCGCGTAATTCTCAGAAACTATTATACCTATCAAATATAATACTTTTAGTTGAAAGTTTTAAAAATAATAAGTTTTCTTTCTCATGGAAAGGAAAAACTCCATTTGAAATAAATGTATATAGATTCTATTTTGAATATAAATTTCTCCTGTATGTGGAATTGATATGCAGCTGTATCGAAAATACACGTTTATATAGAATTTATCAAGACTAGTAAAAAGATGAAATTAGGTTTTTTTTATAAGGAATTGCTGTTATTTTGGATACAGAATATATTTAGTTGAAAATTCTTGATCAGACTATTTTTACTGTGACAATACTTACTGAACTACATCAGTGGCTAATGTTCAAATGAAACTTGCTCTAGCTGTGTAGCCATTGGACAAGGAAGACAGAAGAGTCTAAACGTATGCATATAGAGTAGTATTTAATGATGCTTACTGCATAAAATGTTTCTCAGAAGAAGTAACCCATGGTGTTTAGGTAGGTATCCTAGTTTTGGGGAAGGCGGTGAATTTCGTCCGCGGAGAAAGTTTTTTGCTGCACCTTGAACCTGTCTTTAACTGTACCCTGTACGTTCTCGTTGATGTCGAATCTTTTTCCCTTGAGTAATTTCTTCTATGGCCTTGAAAAGATGAAAAGTCAAATGGGGACAATTCTGAGCTGTATGCAGGATGATCAAGAACCTTCCATTTCTTAAGGGCTAGGGAATCAAAAAGTACCTTCGCGTAATGTAGCCGTGCATTGTCGTAGAAAAGAATAGCTCCTGAAGTCAGCATGACGGGTCCCGTGTTATAGATAGCCATATGCAGATTATCCAGTGTGTCGGTGTACCACTAGGCACTGATCGCTACGTTAGGAAAATTACACTTACCCCAAACCATACTCTGATCAATCTCCATTGGCTTGAATTCCTCAGTTATTAAAAATTGAATTGCCGCTCGCTGATTCTGCTTGGTCAATTTTTCAACCACACCAACATTTTCAACGTAATTATACGTTTTTACAAAAGAAGCTAGAGGAAAATATGATAACACTGTACATGAACCACTAATAAAGCTACACCTTAGTATTTATGTTCTGCAACTACAAATGCCAACTCATCACGTTGCGCGTTTCGAACAGGTTTCATTTGAACATGCCTATGTTTCCAGGCGTAGTGTTGACGAAATGTACTTAGTGAGCCAGTTGCTTAGGAAAATGTATCAATGACTTCTGTATCTTTAGATATTTATAGATTCTTATTTTAATCTTAAGGAAATATTTTTTCTCTGACACGTGCGTCTGTGAAAGATTTTGGTATCTTATATTTATGATTAGTTTCTTCAATAATTTTCATCTACAAACAAATTTTAATGAAATATACATTTTTTTTATTGTTTTATCATAACAAATCTTTAGTTCGCTTTCCCAAATATAATGAGAGTTTGTCTCTATTTTTTTGTTGTTCAATTTTCTAAAATTTAAGGAAATAAATCAAATTTGAATTTTAACACTTGTACATGTTAAAGGATTTTAGGCCAGTCAATAGGCTATTAGACCAAGACCGGCATTATTTGGAGCGTTATACGAAACGTTATACTTAAATTATCTTGAAGTGCACATAAAAGCATATTTCAAGTTGGCATACACAGTGTTGCACGAGCATATGACAACGGGTCTTACTTTGATGAAAGATCTTATTATTTCATAATATTCTCCAGATGTTTCCAAAAGTAGATTATGTTAAAAAAATGAAAAATCGAGTTTTATCTGATACCTTTCCCATACCGACTTGCACCACCCTTAAACTCGAGATATATTACCAAAGAAAAATTTCATCTTAATGAACGAAATGCTATTTTCGGGTTATTACGAGCTATGATCATTAACAATCATCAGTATTAGTAATCTTCTTTCACATTAATGTCATATATTATTTAATCATTATCTATCATTAAGTAATATATTATGAGAACTTAAGTAGTTTTTAATCGAAGAAATACGTTTGATTAATATGTTGTTACATAAGTTTGATATGGTTAAGAATAAAATAGTAATTTTTTTATTGCTTCTGGGGAAAAGATAAAAATATCTATCTATTTCTTAATTTAGTATGAAATCATTTTTGGACTCTAGTTAGAGTAATTAAGCCTTTTGAAATACCATAAATTAAATCTTAGAATATCTATTAAATCTTATCATATACCCAGAGAATTACTGAAAGTTAAGAAAAAAGATTCATATGACGTCATAAAATTATTTTTTTATGATACAAAAAAGCAATACATTGCATGTTTTACAATTAAAATGAATAATCACTAATGAACCTGAATACGTGCGGTAAACATGAAATGATAAAATTAAAAATATATCGATTTGAAAAAAATTCCTTCCGAAGAAAAAATTCTAATTTCTTTTTATAAAAATAATTGGATATTAACTTTGAAAAAAATATTTTCTAATTTGCAAATTTTCTTTCACAACAATAAATCCACCAAACTTTTATAAAATCTTAACTATAAGTATTATTAAATCCATCCATTAAAGCGAAAAAGAGTCCTTTGTTTTCACTGTATAAACATATTATAATATGATTACGCATAAAATATTATAAATAAGTAACTACGGTTTATTTGATAAATCGAAAGAAATGTTTAATAAGCAAACAGACTTTTTTCTAGAGAGTCATAAAAAACGCTATTATATTAAATAACGAAAGTTACCTTTCCTTTTTATGAAACATAAAAAAGTGCCCTAAGGTACTAGAATACTTTTATGACAATGATTAAACAAAATAATTTTTTTACTACGGAATGGGTGGTTCAGTCTCTAAGAGATATGATTACCTGCAGCGTAAATTCCATAATAATTAATGATAGTTAAACTCCTCCACGTTTCATTTTCGAAGAGTGGTAATGAAGTGACTAGCGTAGTAAAAACATACCACTAAAAACTCTCTAAGAGGAAATAAAAGTTTTACATTATTAATAAAAAAAATTTGATTCACATAACGCTTAGAATATTATTTGTCGTGTAGCTGTAAGGTATAAAACGATATATACTGATACCTTTTTAAGACTTTGATAAATTAACATTTATAATTTAAAAAATTACAGATGGGAGGCACATAGTTTCTTTTGCTTATTGAGTTCAAATTGTTCAGCTGCTTAAATTTTGTTATGTGTGTGGAAGTGTATTTATTTATTGTTGTTGTTTTTCACTGTTAGTGTTTAGTAGTTATTTATAACATTTTTATATTTCTACACCCTTTTACTTTTCATTAAATTAAATAGAAATTCAACATAAAAGCTTTCAGTTAGAAGCTCCATGTTTGTTACATAAACGACATGATAGCTATTTTGAGGATACGTCCCTAAAATAGATACAAAAGAAAGTATTTTCTATATTTATTTCAATTTTCATTTTCATAATTTCTAAATTTTGTCAAGGTGAAATCACATGCTGTATATCTTTATAGATCATTTATAATTTAATCACTATACGATTAGAATATGAATTTTCACGAATCACAGAATCTCAGTTCAATAGCATTATTTTCAGATTTCGCAACCAAAACGCCATTAATGTAGTTTGTAGCTTCGCTGGGATCAATAGAATTTATATGACTAATGAGCAATAGAGTTTATATGACTAATGATCAATAGCGTTTAAATGACTGATGATCAATACAGTTTATATGACTAATGATCAATAGAGTTTATGTCTGTACAAATATGGATATTTGGTTTTAAGCAGATTTTGAATCAAGTGTCTGATAAATGACTTTTACTTCTGAAGATTTCTTAACTCTGTTATGATGGATAAATGAATTAATCTGGCTATGAAGAACTTTCTGAGAGAAGTACATTGTCAAAATATAGCCTTTTCAGGTAAAACTCATACATGTTCACCATCAAAAATCAGTAGTCATTGTAATGAATAGGGCGTTAATAACTACCACCTGTCGTTGTGTATCGAATTCTTCCTTTGGTAACATGTCTTACGGCAATCTTCTTTTGAGAAACTACTTTTTTTCCTTTAAAAGTATATTTTCGTTGCTGACGGAAAGAAAATATCACCAAAAGTCAAATATATACTCAAGATAAAAAGAAATAAGTACCAAGAAAAATCTTTCAATGCCTAGACCAAAAGTTTTTGAATTATGATATTCCATGACGTAAAGTTGTAACAAGACGACTGTATCAATCTAATATGCAGATTTCTTTCAAAAAATAAATTTTAACCTTGTGCAAAAAGAGCCCCATATTTTCATCGGATATAATCATTTTTGGGAGATATTTGCTTTAGAATAAATATAGAATATACGTAAAAAAAACTTACTTGAAATTTTTTATCATAATGTCATTTGATACCACTAACTCTGATAAAATAAGTAGTGAATATCGTTCAAAAATATATCTGTAAGAATATGTTCATTTCTTATAATTTCATTCTTCCTATTTATGTTGAAATCCAAAAGCTCTTCATTCGTATATATGATGAAATATTTCGGAACTTTAAAGTAGAAAAATAGCCTATTTTTTAAGTAACAAATTCCCTCTGAGAAATTATCATATATTCAGAATTAAAAAATGCGTTATCGTCTGAAAAGTATTTCAATTGCTGTAAATATGTAGTTTATGTATGAATTTATTTTATGTACTCCACCTCCTTTTACTATTTAAAATTCTAAAACAAAAGGCTGCTGACTGACTTTTCAAGTTCATTAACCATTATACCAGGGGAATTTTAACAAACTATGTAAATTTTTAAAATAACCTTCAGGAAACGTATGAAACCTAACATACTTATCAAAAGTTAGACAGTCAAATCTCCCTTATTTCTCTGGAGCAAAAATGGTGAACATCAATAAAATATATACTTTTGTATCGCACAATTTCAATGACATTATATACTTGCTAATAAATAAATGCGATTGATAATTTCCTTCAACCTTATACATGTACTAGTTGGTAACCGTCAAAACATGACGGCTAGATAGTAATTAAATGCACTAATACACAAATTCTACTCAACAAAGCATTGCCAAATGTTGAAAATCATAATAATGCGCAGAAACAAATTAATGTGTTTAAGCGGCCTCGTGCTTAGTGAGTATCTAAAGCCAGATTTTAAAATGTCACTGAGCATGCGCAGAAAGCATTTTTCTTAAACTGTAAATTATCGCTAATTAAACAGCGCGAAATAAACAATTTCCATCGGGTTTAATCTTATATTTCACAAACATAATTATTATAAAAATAAAAATGGCGGAGAGATCTAGAGAGACTTCCTCGGATTAAATATGTTTATCATTAAAATATATCACTGCGCATGTGCAGAAACAGTGAGTTTCTAAAGCCAAATTTAAACATGCCACTGAGCATGCGCAGTGATCACTTTTTAAATGTAAATTATCGCTAAGTAATAGAAATTCCGGTTACAAAAACCAAATTCAACATATCTACAGATTACAATCTTTCGCTTAAGACCAAAATGAATAAAATGGATGCAGTAGTTTTCTCTCACGGACTGCCCAAAAAGTCGGCTTAGCAACTTAAATATATAGATTGTCGTTGTTCTCAATTATACATGAACTATTCATCTGGATTACTATTAGCTACCTCAATAAATTATCGTAATGACTTTTCACTGCATGAAAAATATTTAGTTGTGTCGTATGCCATAAATGTTTTTCTTCTTTAAAAGTTTAACAGGTTGTGTTTTTGTTTGTTTTTTGCTTATAAGAAGGGATGATGTTGTTATCCAGATAGACTACTATATTGCACCAGAAAAATTTTCTGTGATCACGCCACTAATTTTATAACCCAGCAAAGAAACAAGGGGAAAATAACACATGCATAACATTTTAAACTTCTAATTTATGCCCTATTCTAGAAAATCTCTTTATATATGTTTTTCGTTTTTTAATACACTATGATGGCAGAAGCAAACTTGTTTACAGTCACTCTATATTTTCCGCTTTTTTTAAACAGATTCTGTCAGGAATTTTCCTTGGTTAATAATATCTGTTACTGGTAATACCGAAGCAAGTAGTGAGTTCAAATAAACAACTGTAGATAAATAGTTCAAGAACTCCTAGGTAATATGAAGGCTAATAACTCACGTAGTAGCTGATTTAGTGAAGTAAAAGGTAACTCTAAGTATCTCGAAGAAATCTTGCGATTGTCGAAATTTATACTAAGATAGATTTTTCACATACCTGCACATACTTATATTTGGCACATACTATACCATACTATAGGTATGTGTATCTTTAATATTCACAATAGTTTATGTGAAAAGGTATTAAAATGTCAAGTCAATGACTAAAAAGAAACTAATTATTTTATACAATGAAGAGTTTGTTTATAACTCCAATAATTTTATTACAATAATTATGAACACTCCACATAATTTTAAATAGCATCTAAGGTAGAGGTATAAAGCCGTAATGTAAATACATCACTCATGTAATATACTTCATTTAACCTTTATTTAGTAGTCAACTGATCCACATAGCTATACTTCATCCAAAATTGTCCTTTTATCTGCTACGAAATAAGGAATGAAATAAGGTATTTGTACTTAAGGCATGCGGACAAATAAGTGACGGATTACCTTTATTAAGGGAATATCTTTCCTTGTTCGTCTGTATTATTTCTTCTCGCTGGAACTAATTTAACAAGCTGAGGTGCAAGAATTCATTAAGTGTTTTATTACCACTGCTTATTGGGAATGGTATTGTTAATATCTGAATAATTATTCTTCATAAAGTATACGCCATAAACGGAGTGTATATTACAATCACAATGATGCGGACATTTTTATACGCATGGATATAAATAAGCATAGAACATAACATAACTTACATTACGCTTTAATTTCCTTAAGTTGTAAAGCAAATAAATTATTTGACTTTTCTTGCATACTTCACCTACACAATCCACATGCAATTTAAAGAGAGTAAATATTCAGTAAAGCGAAATCTACAAACAAAATTTAAATTTATTTATCTATAAAACTATTTAATATCAAATAATTTTATACTTAGAGGAGTACATTTGAAAAATCTTATCGCTATTAAACAACTCTAAATATTACACTATGCTTCAAATGACGTGATCTTTAATAAACATTTTAACTTTTTTTAAAACTCACAATAGATGCAATATACTTTCAATTTACAGTCTATAGCTATTTATCTTTCATGGCACTCATTTTAAACAGGTGCAGAAGAGGACTATTTATTTTATCCTTTATATTTATACGGACATTTAGTATTGTAAATTACAAGTTTTCTTTCTTTTGAAAATAAATCAGATTTCTTCTTTTCATGTTTTTTCATTCGATGTTACTGACACCCTTATCTGTATCTACTCCTCCGCAACTATTTATTAAAAATGTCAGTATAGGCTAAAAAAGACATACCTTGGGTATTATGATCTTTTTTTAAACCATGTAATAAAAGTCCAGACATCGAAAGCTTCTGACATATTTAAAATCCTTTCTTTCCTCTTCGGGGATTAAGTCTAGTTTCATTTCTTCATAATGTCTTCAGAGGTATTTTTTCTTGCAGTTTTAGTAATAAACTTCTAAAATTTTTTCGTTTTTTATCTATGTATTTGATTCTCAACTTAAATTTTATAAATATATGTAGCTAGATTTTTTAAGATATATTTGGTAGAAAATGGAAATCCTTCACGGGATTCATCTTATATTGGTATTTTAATTTACATTATCTTTTTAACACGTTTTTTAGTTTTACTTAGTTTTACAATTAAGTGCTTCATAACAGCAAAAGACATGGAGTTTTTCAGATTTTTTTTATACTAGTAAAAGTAGCTGGACTCCTCAACTTGTATATAGTTACCAAAACATCAACGGATGTGTCTCAGTATTATTTTTATATAAAAATCCGACAAAATTATTTTCTTCAAGTAATTCTGCGAAATACTGAAAAAACTTACTGAGTTTAACTGAGAGTTCATAATTCAGTACATTCTAGACCAGGGGTGTTTAACCTGCGGCCCGGCACACCATATTTTGCGGCCCGTGCATGGTATAACAAATATAAATCATTCCAATGTTGATGTTTTATTTCACCATTTTTCTAATCGCAATGCAATTAAAAGTAATTCAAAATCATATTTATTTGTCATAAAGCCATTCATACACAATGTTAATATGACAATTCATGCCTTTATAACACTAAACTTGATTACATGCAAAATTCTTTATTTGATATTTATCATCTATTAAAGCGATACACGCCAAATCTGGTGCCTTTGACGCAATCTCACATTTGACTTGGTGAGTTTTGAAGGAGAAAGAAATTCCCCTTTGCCGAACGCGGCAGCGTCAGTTTTCTGCTGCGCAGTTTTCCACTGCTTTTATTTAAAGATTCTTTTATTAGGTATGGATTTCTTTATATCATTTTCTTGTTACTTGAACATGTTAATCTAAATTCTTTATTTGAAAACGTAATGAACTTAATTCCACTATGCTTTCACGGTGTAACATTACTACGTTTGGAATATTTCGACAGCACTGATTATGAGCGCGTTTTTCTGCCGTCTACTTGCTACTCGAATGCGTTAGATTTCTTTCTTAGGTTGGTACCACACCAATAGAAATTTGTTAGACGAACATCATTATTTACAATAGATTTTTGAAGAGCACACATTTAGAATCCTTTTTTTATTATTCCAGTTTTGTTTTAACAGAATAATATAATGCAAATAATTGTGCATTGATAGTCTGATAATATAAAAATATAATAATATAGCTGTGAAAGTTAAAACTTATTTTGCTAACTAGATTGTGTATTTTGTATTTGGTGCAGTACAATTCATGCAGTTAATACGTGAAAGTAAGTTAAAATTGTTATTCTCAGAACAATTGATTTCAACATTATTACTTCATTTTATAAAATTTCTTTGCAGAACCCATAAATGGCGTTATTAAAACAAAAGCGAAAAATTCAAGATGAAAATAGGACATTCAATGATTCTTGGACAAATGACTATTTTTTTATTAGCTACAAAAATTTACCTTTGTGCTTAATTTGTTCTGAGAAACTTGCTGTGATGAAAGAATACAATATTAAACGCCACTACATGCATAAACACGGAGAAAAATATGAAAAGTTTACAGGTCACTTAAGAAAAGACAAGTTAAGTCTGTATAATGCAAAATAGCTTAATGGGGCAACAGAGTTTATTCACAAAATTGTCGGCTGATGGTGAGGCTTGCACAAGAGCTACCTATGAAATAAGCCACGTTTTAGCTAAGAAACTAAAACCTTTTTCTGACGGTATTGTAATAAAAGAATGTCTCCAAATAGCCGCTGGATTAATATGCCCTGAAAAATCAAATCTATTCAAAAACTAAGCTTATCGCTGTATACTGTGGCTAGTCGAATTGATGAAATGGCAGAAAACTTCGTGAGCAATTTAATCTAACGTAACCATACTTATGAATATTTTTCAATTTGTTTGGATGAATCCACGGATATCTCTGATACTGCACAACTTGCAATTTTTGTTCGTGGCGTGGACACAGCATTGAACGTAACCGAAGAATTACTAGACTTGGTCAGCATGAGAGGAACAACAACAGCTTCAGATATCTACCAAGCAGTACAGGAGACTTTCGAAAAGTATGGATTTCCACTTGCCAAACTTAGCGGCATAGCAACTGATGGGGCATCCTGCTATGAGAGGTCGTCACTCAGGTTTAACTTCACTTATAATTAACTCTTTGAGCATTGAACATAAAAAACAAATTTTTTGTTGTCATTTTGTTTTGCATATTGAAAATTTATGTGCAAAACAATTAAAATTCGATAGTGTTATGAACATAGTAGTGTCAACTATAAATTTGATAAGATCACGTGCGTTAAACCATCGCTAATGTAAAGAATTTTTATTACTACTCGATTCCGAATATGGAGATGTCATTTATTTTAGCGAAGTGCGTTGGTTCAGCAAGGTAAAAGTTTTGCAAAGATTTTACGATCTATTAGAAGAAATAGTTTTGTTTATGGATCAGAAAGGCAAACCGATTGAAGAACGTTCTGGTGGATATTACATCTCACCTATCCGATTTAAACATAAAAATGCAAGGCAAAAACATTATAATTTCCGAATTCATCACCAACATTAAATCATTCTTAGCAAAGCTATCACTTTAGGAAAAGCAGTTGGAAAAAAATAATGCATTCAACTTTGTCAATTTACAATCTCGCTCATTAGCAAACATGAATATGTATGCAAAGAAATTAAAAGAATTAAAAGTTGAATTTGAGGAACGATTTACAGCATTTCTCGATAAAGAAAAAGAAGTTCGAATTTTTACTTCGCTTTTTTTTTTAAATATTGATGATGTGCCAGATGATTTGCAAATGGAAATAATAAAATTGCAATCCAACTCAGAGCTGAAGGATATATTTAATAGCAAAGATCTTGTAGATTTTTATAAAAATTATATTTCATTCGAACAATTTCCAAAACTTCGAAAATTTGCCTCACGAATATTGTCACTCTTCTCAACAACTTATGTGTGTGAACAATTTTTTTCTTTGATGAAATTAACTAAAACATCAAAACGGAGTGTGTTGACTGATACATAAGTTAAAAATACATTGCGATTGGCTTC
Source organism: Dolomedes plantarius (assembly GCA_907164885.2). Classification (NCBI taxonomy): domain Eukaryota; kingdom Metazoa; phylum Arthropoda; class Arachnida; order Araneae; family Dolomedidae; genus Dolomedes; species Dolomedes plantarius. The sequence goes on along the minus strand of OU015492.1, from coordinate 192,443,646 downwards.
TAGTAGCATACCACCGAATATAGCAGACATATTAAAAAGACACCAATTTCAAAAATCACATTAAGTTCGAGTTCGTTCAAAATTACCACATCACATTGCATACCAAGATTATAATATTATATACAATGTATTTTTCATTTTGATAATAAAACTAAACTTTTGAATGTAGTTGACTTTTTTATGCTGTCCGCCTGCCTTCAAAAATTTACCGTCTGGCCCAGATGCTGCAAAAGATTAAACATCCCTGTTCTAGACCATATTTCTGTTTAAATGACTACAAAAGGAGTGGCCAGTCATAGTGAATTTCAAAGTACACTGAAGTGCCATTGAAATAGGTATACCTACCTAGTAACGAGTTGGACCTCCTCTGGCCTTGATAACGGCTCCCACACGACGAGGCATAGATTCAACAAGTTTCTGGAAACGTTCCACGGGAATGGCTTGCCAAATATTGGCTAAAGCTGTCCATAAATCAGTAAGGTTCTTTGGTGCTTTGTTATGGCCTTTCACGCCTTGTTCCAAAACATCCCAAAGATGTTCAATACGATTTAAGTCTGGGCTTCTAGGTGGCCAATTCATGACAGAGAAGTCAGAGGAATGCTCATCCAAACAGCCAGTAGCCAACCGGGACTTGTGAGAGGTACAGTTGTCTTGCTGGAAAACTCCATTACCGTGCGGATAATAGAACAGCATAAACGGATGGAGGTGATCACCCAGCAACTCTATGTACCGAATTGCAATGAGGGAGGTTGGTACACGCACCAAAGATTCCAAACTGTGCCACGAAAAAACACCCCAGACCATGATTGAGCCACCATGCCTTTGTACAGTTCCAGTCAGGCATGCAGGATCCATGGCTTCATGAGCTTGCCGCCATATTCTTAGCCTCCCGTCGGCGTTAAGTAGTCTTAATCGAGACTCATTACTCCATGCTATTCGTTTCCAGTCCTCTACACTCCAGTCTCTGTGCTCTCATGCCCAGGCAAGACGTGCAGCCCGATGGCGAGTATAGAGCAATGGTACTCTCGTAGGTCGACGGCTCCCGAAACCCATACGGTGAAGCGAGCGTTGCACAGTCCGTTTACTGACTGTACGACTGGCACCGTCATTAAACTGGGTGGTAATTTGAGCTAATGTTTGGCTTCGCTGGCTACGTACAATACGCCTGAGCCGTCTCTCACCACGCACTGTCAAGGGTAATTGTCCTTTGCAGTTTGCCCGATCGCTAGTTTTTTTTCCACCATCCATGTTTTCTTGGTATACTCTTAACACTGTCGACCTTGAAAATCCTAGCTGTCTGACGATTTCGAAAATTGAATCGCCCATTCGTTGCGCACATATGATTTGTCCGCGATCGAAGGCGTCTAAATCAGGCAGTTTACCCATACTGGCAATTCCCACAACTAATTCAGAACAGCCACAGTACGCGCTATATATGCAGTTACCACAGCGCCCTCACTTGCGCATACATGATGCGCAGCGCTACACAATTTGCATAGGCTTTGCTATCCCTAATTCAATGGCACTTCAGTGTACATGAACTTATCTCAAACAATTATAAAAATGTTCACCTGAAAACCTCGCAGACGTGTTATCTAAAGCGTGCGAAACCAAGAGTCGAACGTTGTCAAATCACACATTTTGTATTTCGTAAAACTCTCAGCTGGACTGGGATATTTTATCAAAAATGTCCCTATATTTGAACAGCCTACTGTGAGTAGCATTGTATTAATTTCAAGATAACATAACTCATTTGACGATAAACACATGTATTCCATTTATATCTATGCATTCCATAGCATATGACATCCACAAGGGTTATGGTCGCTTTCTCTGCAGTCAAGAATAGCAAAAGAATGAATAGGGATAAAACGTACACCACTTTTCATTCCAATAGATAGGTTTGAGAATGACCGATTATTTAGGAAATACGGTTTGAAAGATTTTCAATGTTTCTCTTCTCCTTTTCATTGTTCCAGATTTGAGATTTTTGGGAGCTCTGCTACACTACGAGTTATTTCCATTAGACGTGATTTGAGCCTTTGTTTGTTGTATCTGGAATCCCAAATACTAAATAACTGGATATTGCGATAAAATTGAATAATTCTTCCATTTTGCCCCTAATTCATCGAATTCCTCAGTAATTCGCCTCATGGCGTATTACAGCAGGTGAGGGCGAGTTATTCAACGTGACTAACTTCAAAGTTATAATTGTGTTAAAAATGGACTTGATCCGAATCTCAAAGTACACCATAAGGACATGTGACAACAAGAACATCAAATCAGAGATTCCGTTTACAAAAGACTTGTTCTAGAGTAATATTTGGAACGGTTTGTTATAAAAATTTGGGAATATTAAAGCTGCAGGTTTCAGGAATCTTGTTCCTTAAAAAATTTCTAGCAGTTATAAAGAACAAGTAGGTCTCTCCTTATAGTTAAAACTACTTTTATGGTGTAGCCACTTCAGTAAATATAGTTGTCATTCTTTGATTTTTTTTTGATTTTTTCCTCTATTTTCGACTGTAATTTTTGACCGGAAGATATAGACTGAAAGGGTATGTACGACTTACTAGAACACTTTATATCACTTCATTATTTTATCCCAAGAGTTCGAGAAAAGACAATTTAATGATAACATATCATTGTCAAAAGACATCACTGAGAAAGAAATATTATACTGCCTTTTCCGCTAATGTGGTTTTGATTTATCTTCACGTTTTGCGATTCTGTCTAAAATCTTCTCTCTAAAAAAGTACTGCAATCTACACCATACTAAGCAAGTATTTATACTGAACTTCAGTCCTTTTTTTTCCTTGGAATAGATAACATTTTTGTTTTCTTACCCATATATATACAGTGTGTACATAAATGAATATCTCAACATTGCAGAGCTATAGAGGAAAAACTAAACAAAGTACAAACTTTCTGTTTTTCGGGAATCAAAAATAACAGCTGAAAGTTTAAATTCGACACAGTTATAAGTGTTCAATGTGATGAGCCTCTTTAGTAACACAAGGATATCGAGGTGGTACGGTAACTCACCGCACAATCTTTTCAGCATTGAAAGGCTGCAGATATGCGTGTCTTAAGTTCGTCAACGTCATTTGGTAGCGGTAGAACAAACACCTGATGATTGATGTAGCCCCAGAAAAAAAAAAGTGTGTACTTTGTTTAGTTTTATTTCAATAGCCCTACAAAGTTGGGATATTCATTTATGTGCACACAGTATATATATATATATATATATATATATATATATATATATATATATATATATATATATATATATATATATATATATATATATATAGATATATATAGATATATATATATATATATATATATAAATTTCACAATATATCATCCTCTCATCCTTACTTTCGTTATCAGCAGAGATGTACACCTTATGAAGTAAAAAGCAAATTTTTTCACGAAATCTCTAAAATAAACTACATATTTTCGATATGGAACCATTTAACTATTCAAATTCAATAGATATCCAAATTAACTTACCAGAACATGAAACGGAGACTTATAATCCAATATGAATATTTCGTAGAACATAACGATAAAAATATGAAATTTTTGCAAAACTCTTTATAACATTGAACTTTTTTTTACCATATCTATGTTCAAAATAATACTTTTGGATTACATAAAAGCATATAAAATATAATTTTAACAAGAACTTGTAATCAACCCTTGTAATTATGAAAAGGATAATTTACAAAATAGTTACGAGAAATTCTATTGTGCTTAATTCCCATGCAGAGCTACATTCACTTTCTTTAGGACATAAAAAAGTATTCTTTTCATCCTTTTAATAAAAAGTAAAATTACTACTAGCAAATTTGAGATATCTTTATGTATGCTACATTGCTTGTTAATTTATCATTGTATTTTTATAAACATTCAAAGAGATAAAAGATTCACCTTTCAAAAACAACAACGTTTTTCTCAAAGCATTAATTCTATTGATTTGCCTTTTTATCTTTTCAGTTGCTGCATTTTGTTTCCACTTGCTTCATTTGTATAAACATTTATTATTTAAAATTTCAGGTAACAGAAACTTTCTTTCGAATAACATTTAATCAGAGATGTTTAGAAGTCAAGGGAGATTTCTATCTCCAATAGTCCATTAATTAATATTTGCGCATAAAGGAAGTTTTCTATATCTAATGAAAAACTTTTATCGATAATTTTTCAATGTTCATGAAATTTATTATGGAAATAGATCTCACTGAACAATGAAAATTATTTTTAATTTATGATTTTACTATGCTTTATAAGAAGTTTATTTTAAGCAATAAAAAATCATCATATTTATTATATGAAATTCATACTAAGTATTATATTTGGTGGTTATAATTTGTCAATATAAACTATCTTTTCATTAATTTTTAACCTTGTAAAGTTTTAATTCGGATGTTCTAGCAAACTTTTAAACCTAGATTTTCAGGAGAAATTGCGATATTATTATGGAATAATGTAGCTTAGAATACCCAGTTCTGAAAAATTTAGAGGAGCACCGCGGACTTGAACCATTGTATCTGTGAAGTTTGAAAATTGTGGATTTGATTTCAAATACAGGATCCCCGTAGTTTAAAGTATCGCAGTACGCTTATTTCGGTGTATACGTCCTTTCAAAGAATATAAGTTTTAAAGAAGCATTAAAATCAAAGTAAAAAGTATAACCGAAGTAAAATTTCAGAAAGGATTTGTTGATGGTGTGACCCCAAAGAATTCAAACGTGAGATTGAAACCCTTTGCCCGCACTCTTAACGATTTACATTACAACCAAAGAACATTCTCGCAATGCACTCTCCAATGGTCAGACTGTTTTTTAAGCGAATCTCTGACAGCTTTGACCCCTTTATTTCCGAAAGAATAAAACAACATTTAGTATTAATAGCACTAAAAGTACTGAAATTTATTGATGATATGCAACATAAATGGAAGCAACTTAAGAGTTGCACTGCAAGAGAGGCATTTCATAAGAGGCTCAATAGCAAACTAAAATCAATGAAACGTTATAAATGATATAGCATTCAACATAGACAGCGCAATTAAGATTTTGGACATTGAGAAAATGTTCACTTCGACAGTGCACTTCTTCCCACGTGTGACTTCAATGAAAGGGAGGACGTCACATCAGTAATTTTGGCACAAAGGTTTACAGGCGTTAGAAAAATTCATATAATTTCACTCGGATAGAAAGAAGGAAAAAGCAATTGATTAAAACTGAATGAAAAAGAATGCAATTTCGTCAAGAGAGAAAAAGAAACTGGAAACACTAAGAACAAGTTAATGAGAGGAAGTTACTAAACAAACAAGACAGGAAGAAAGTATATTAATTAAAAGGGGTTATTTATGCTACTATATTCCTGCATTTAAAATTATTTCTAAGCTTAATATTAATTCGTTTAATTCTGTTTACCTCTTAACGCTTATTTTTCAACCTAAAAATATTCCTTGAGAGCCCAATATCAAACATTCAACATTGACGTGCATTGAATTATTTCTCAGGCTTGAGCAATATTGTTCAATAAACATTTAAAGGTGTAATGTCGACCCATTTATTGCGTATTTCTTTGACACCTTCATAATAATGACATTTAGTCAATTCTTACAACTAGCTTTTCTTAAAAGGACCTTAGAAATCTTTTTCCACTACCACAGATGAACTTAGACAGTATTTACATCTCATTTATCATTAGAATACATTAAAATACAAAACATGGGCCATCAATCATCGTTAACTAGGAAACTGGTGTACATTTCTTATGATATTTTAAACTCTTCTATGAATATTTATGAATCCTATACTAATTGATCATACCACTTGTTTCTGGCGACGTAAACTTTCAGTCAACTTTTTTGATATTTGAATAAACATGACGACGTCTAGAATCAAACTCAAATTCTCCTCACTGTGCAAAATTGAGTTGCCACATTCCTTTATCTTATTATATAATGATCTGTAATGACAAACCCTACAATTTAATAAAACTTATCCTTTTCACTCGTATATTGCATAAATTCTCTTTCTTCGGGTTCCACCAGTTGCAGGAAGTGAATTTTTCAACTTAAAATAATACATTTGAATCTCCATTTCAATAGAATGAAATTTCTTACAGAACAATCATACTTTGTATATCATACTTTGTAATATTTTTTATTGAAATCCTCCTAAAGAATTGGAATCTATTTATTAAAGGAAGTATACAGAAACAATTTTTTTTACTTATAGTATTGATCACCAGAAATAAATTTGAGAAACGTTATTTTACTGAAAACGCTTTCAAAAAAAATATGGACATTTTCTTTCATTTATTACAGAAAATATGGACCTTTTTTCTTTCATTTAATGACACGAAGAACGTACATTAAGTAAATTGAAACCAAAAGTTCGCCTTGTTGAAAAGTTAATAACAAATTTCGGCTTTAAAAGGATTTTCTACAGCTTCATACATTACAAAATATTCTATCAATTTCAACAAATGTGAAGAAAGTTGCCTCGAGCAATTCTTCGAGAAGGTTGCAAAATTTTAAAAGAACATCTTATCCTAACTATGAACTTATTTCTCTAAAAGCCTCATATAACAAAAGAAAGACAAACATCTGACAAAAAGATAAATATGGATTTAACTTTGATTACAAAGAGATGTTTGGATTTTTTACTTTGAATTATGTAAACATTCTTGCAGAAATTTAGTAATTCACAGTAAATTAGGTCACTAATAGAAAATAGAAAGGGAAGATATAATATTTTATCTCTTCTCGCCATAATTATAATACCCAATAACCATTTTAAAAAGTTTTCAGATTTCATTGTAATCTCCAATTAAGAAAAGTTAACAAAATAAACAGGTTTACATTCAAAAATATATTATAGTTAATGGAACTTTTGTGAAAGCCCTACCATAACAATTTTAAATACACAAAGTTGAAGTGAGGAAAGGCACACAAGATAATAAACAATAAAGTTATAACTGAACTGAACTGAACTGAACTATAAATTTCAATTGCTTTCAGTTAATTTTGCTTAAAGTAAACATAATTTTATATGAATGTTTACATATGTTTATACATGTGTGTGTATCTGATTGAACGCAAATTCTTTAAAAAAAAAAAATATATATATATATATATATATATATATATATATATATATATATATATATAAATTTCATGTTTTGGTATTTTATTTATTTTCGATTATTTCAACAAAATTATTTTTAGCTCATTATTTCAATTAAGAAATTCCTCTCTTACAGTTCCTCTGCTAAATATCCTTTTATTGTTGGCTTATTTTTACTTTTTGCCGTGGTTATTGGCAATTTTTTGAGTTAACAAATAGCATTACATAAATAATGAAAACTTTGAAAGTACATCCTATTTCATATATGTTAATGTCATTTTTCATACCACTATCAACCTTACAAATTTTCAATAGAGACTACACAAAAAAACTCTCAATACTCGGTAGAATTTGCACTCTATGGTTTTCTTAATATCTAAGTTGCTTTCTTATAGTTGAACTCCCTAGGATGTGCTGAAATTAAGGTCTCTTTCTCAAATTCAATTTCTCTTAGGTTTATAAAAGAAAAATCTTCATACATGATCTTTAATTAAATTTCTCTACTGAAAGAAAACTCTGCAATGATCATGCACAAACAAATTCTCATTAAATATATTTCGCCTAATTGAATGCTCTTCTAATATCGATGCACAATACTTTTTAAACCTTAATATCTTCAGACCGACTATATTTTATGTATTTCTTAAAACATTACAATTCTCCTCTTGGTCAGCAATTTTATATTGTTCATTACTTGGGAACTGGCAAAGTCAAACATCTTATGAAAGACGGCGGAAAAAAAATTTCTTGGAGCAAAATATTTTAAGAGACATTTTTAAACTTTAAAAGAGATTCTCTTTACGCCTCTGGTAAGAAGTCCGTTTAGCTGTCACTTACAAGAAAAATCTCCTAAAAAAGATAAATATCAAAGTTGGATAAATATTAGAAGGACTCTTGAGTACCAAATGAGTTTATTTAAGTTTTTTTTTAGAATACGTTACACAAATGTTTCTCAAAAAGCACTAAGGCATTCCATATGAAGGCGAATATGTAAGGAAAAATATGTTAGATTTTTTTAGGCTATTCATTGTCATTCCTATAGGAAAAGAAATAGCACTTTCCAGAACACTAAGTCCATTTACTTAGACTGTCTATTCATTTTAATTATTATTTGTAAGCACCGTATTCAAACGCAACGAGAGAGTAAATTTAGAACAGAAGGATCGTTTAAAGGGAAATAAAGCTGAAAATTTGTAGAGTTAAAAATATACTACTGATGTACAGTCCATTGAAAACACCGAATAGATTAAAAATATGAGTTAGCAAACTTAAAGAAAAGCCTATGTTAGATAATACTTCCAATAACAACTCAACTATACATAACTCAATAACACATAATTCCAACGAAAGTACTTTTTTATATTTTAAACCAACGATTTTATTTGTTTTGTTTGAGCATGTGTCTCAACGCTTTGAGTGTGTGTAGTGAACTGCTTTTCACCTAACTTAACAGTGACTCAGGGTAACAATAAAAAAATGTACATGACATGAAATAAAGTTTAGTCCATACTTGCGTCGAGAATAAGTTTAGTACGAAATAAAGTTTAGTCTCTCATTGCGTTTGTATACGATGATCATAAATAATGATTAAAATGAATAAACAGTTTAATTATATGCACTTAATTCTGAGCTGAAAGTTTTGATCTTAGATTTGTAAAACCATTTTCTGAATAAATTAAATGACAAAAATTAAGTTGACATGACATAAAATTAAGTTTAGCCCATACGTGACGTTATCAAATTATATGATATGTACGTCAATAAATAATCAAATAAACCCGACTAGAAATTAAATAAAACTTAAATATAAACATAAATCGTTTTTTTCTTTTTTTCTAAACTGCCTTTATTTTTACTACATTGCACAAACTTTTACAGTATTTCTTAATGTGTTAGAATGTGGATGGTAAATTAATTTTTCTTCTATAAAACTTAATAACCAATATCCTGTGTTGTAATTTTAAATATCATATCTAAAATTTCAAATGACAAAGCTCAGTAAAAATAAGCCTTAGACAAATAAATTTATTCATTATATAAGACAATTTCGCACACAGTTTAAATTAAGTTATTTCCAGCAGTTATGTAAAATTTTTATTCGAATTCAAGAAATCTTAGATAAACGTATTACATACTAGATAAAAATAAAGTTTTATTAAATAAAAACTTTACTGCATTAAATATGCATTGTGGTCTGAAATAATCACTTATATATAATTAAATAAAAATTTGAATTCCAAATTAAAATAGGATTAATTAAAAGGGAAATAAAATGCCTCTAAATATATATCAAGAAAGCAGCTACAGTCAATGTGAATTGTATGCTATATAGAATACTTTCGATATATAGAATGATATCCGAGCGGTATGAAACTTAAAAGCGATAAAAACAAAATGTCAAGCGAAAACTGTATCAGTAAAATAAGCTTATATAAATCTTCAAGTGAAGGGTTATTTTTAGAACATGGATCAATTTATCAAAATATTTCAACTCGGTATCCGGAAAAACTTTTAAGAAATAAAATATTGTGATTTACTTACATATTTATATATATATTTTGAAAATATTCCAATGAAAATCTTTCTTTTGCCGAAGGTACTATTTTATCAAAGAAATTCACCCCTTGACAAACTGGATTGTAAACTGTGTACAAGTCAAACTACGAATTATGATGACAAATTACAGTGTCTAATTAAAAAAATATTTTTCAAGTTTGTTTCATCCAGAGACTAATTAAAAATAAAATATTGTGATTTACTTACATATTTATATATATTTTGAAAATATTTCAATGAAAATCTTTCTTTTGCGAAGGTACTATTTTATCAAAGAAATTCACCCCTTGACAAACTGGATTGTAAACTGTGTACAAGTCAAACTACGAAATATGATGACAATTTACTATGTCGAATTAAAAAATATTTTACAAGTTTGTTTCATGCAGAGACTAATTAAAAATAACTGAAATCATTTATAGTTCAGGAAAAATAAAAATATCTGCATTACTGTTCAAGATACGAAATAAACGTCAGCAGTTATATTAATATTTGTTTATTCATTTGTATAAAAAATTTTCATGTCAAATGAGGTTCTAAAGCAGCTTTTACCGAGAAGTGTTTTAAAGATTTACTCTTCGTTCACACCTTGATTATATGCATAACCCCGGATTTGGTTTTTGGTTGAAAGCCTTATCTAGACTTTAAATGTAAAACAGAACTTTAACAAAGCAATTTTTCTCGAAATATTTTTTTCATTCAAAGAAAGTAAATGAAATCAAACAACCTGTTCGTTATTTAAACTAATAAAACATAAGAATTTTAATGTCTGATTCTAGAGCTAATTAATTTTTCAAGACGAAACATAGAACAGATTTTCAAGCATTTTTGTATATAACTATGAATTCTAATGCCTTCAGTGTTTAATAACAATCCATCTAGATTACTTTTCTAGGATGTTACAATTTTGCGTTCACGTGAGAGCAAAGTTTTGCTCTCTAACTATATTTTATGTTTGTTGAACTACTCCAGGCTTTCTAACGCAAATTTTTTAAATTAGATTGTTTCCCTTTAAAATAATTTTATCTTCCTCTGGAAAAAGAATTTTATTAATTATCTGTTGTACATTGAAAAATAAATTTTCTTTAACAAACCTTTTTCAAGAAATTGTTTACCTATGAAAAGTCTCGACTAGTAAATAAATTTATAAAACTAATATCTAGTTTCAGCTGAAAAAACTTTAATTCGAATGCTTATTTTCGTATTAAAAAACTAAACAATTTTTCTTCTCTGCATCTCTCTCAGCTTCAAAGATTTTGTTTAGTATGAATGGGCAGAATTAATGACGTGCCCGCATAAAGTTCTTAGCCATATCATTGGATTCCCCTCTTTTATCATAAATAAAATAGACTCGTAAATAAATCATGCTTGAAAAGGAAAATGAACTATGTAATGGTGAAGAGAGGAGTGTCCTGATATAACTCTTTCTAGAAATACTGAGCTAGAAGGTAGTCTATTTATCTTTAATTACTCGTATATTTCTTGCTGTGCTTGCCATCTCATAATTACTGATTAGTATCGCTTATAGAATTCTCGACAAGCCCTTTTAATATTGGTATCAATTACGCAATTCTTTTTTTATTTTTTCTGGTAAATATTTTGGTTTTTTTCTCTTCATCAGAAAAGAAAAACTTGTTTTGCTCAGCAAGCGAATTAAAGATTTTTCTTTTATAGAAGGTTAAACCTTTATTTTCTAAACACAAAGTATTCAAAAATTTTGTGTAAAAAATATTATTGTCCTTTATGACGAAAACAGTTAATGATTTTCGACTTTTTAAAAAAAAATGGTATCTTCTTAATTCTTTCTCACTAATTTTATGCTACTACTTGCTTTCGAAAATTACGAACATCCTAGGTTTCTCTATCAGCTTCTGGACCAAATATTGCTTGAGGCGTTGCAAAGCCGGTTTCTTAACGAACTGCAATTGGATTCTGGTCTTATGGAAAAGCATGTGAAAAAGTAAAATTCTTATTTCCGCAATATGAAACTGGTACCTCCAGGTTAAAATAACTTAGTAATCTTAAAAATTCAGTAAAAGAGGACAGAAGTCAAAAAGAAATCCTTTTTTTACGTAAAAAATTCCTGGTCCTGATAAAAATTTGGATAATTTCTTTTTAAATAAACCTAGAAGTTTTTAACACTTACATCTCTAAAACACGAACCTCTGTATAATGAAATTTTAGGTGACTAAATACATATCGTGATCTTATATTTCCAATGTTAGCACTACCAGAAATATGCATTCTCCCTCTCGTCTCTTTCGAAAGTGGATATATTTATGGAAAAAACACATTTGGCACACACAAAATTATATTCTGAGAGCAAATGCAATTACTTTGGTCTAGCTTTGATATTTGAAAATTAGTGTATACTATGAACCTTTTCGAGATGGAAGCATTTCTTTTGAGACGTTGTATAAGAGTATATTAGGTACTGCAGCACAGACTATGTTTTGGCCGAATGCGAAATGTATCACTTTCATTTAGTGACATTGAGACGTTGGTTTAGTTTACGAACTACCAAGGTATGAAGAATTATGCACCATGTTAAAGAAGATCGTATCATGAGTAGGTGTCAGTTTTAAAGACATAAAGAGATTTAGATACCAATCTTTTATAGGAACAAAAATTCAAAGTTAGCCAAAGACGCCTATTTGGAAGGAATAAATACTGTCATCGAACAAACAAGTTCGGATTAAACAGAGATTTCTCCCGTTGATCCAAAAATGCCCATTTCGCTGCCTGACGAGTCTTGTTAAAACAAATGCTTTCCTTCGCATGCAAACTGGACGTATTGTAATCTACATCAAGTGTAAGAATTTTACTTAATATTCAAATGTCGCTATAAACACGTATTTAAAATAAAACGGCATACAATTTCTTTTTCGCTTGAAGTATAGTGTTGATATAAATAAGACATGAATTCTTTCCCGCTATCCCCCTTAGCCCTTTTATTAACAGAATGAGACTGAAAATTAACAAAACTAGACTGTTTTATTTGCCCATTCAACACAAATATCTAAACTACATGAAATATGTCGACGTTTTACAAACTGAACCTGCTGAATGACGGCTAAAAGACCGGGGAGCTTCAATTCGAAACCACAGTTTGTGAATTCAAAAGCCCTTGCAGGATTTCGTGTCAGCTTTATGTTGAAGGTACCGGTTAGCTCACAATTTACTTAATAAAAGTCAATTGTGGTGCTCTCAACTAACCAAAAAGCTTTTCTTTAACGAACACCTGATCTCAGGGATCTAGTCCTACATCTCCTGTTTTTCTGCCAGGCAATCAATACAATCAGTTAGGGGTATCTTTCCCAATGTAAAATTTATGTTGTTGTTTATGCCACTTGACCGACAGCAACATCAGATCAAGTCCCGAAGGTTATGGGCGGAGAAGATGCGGCTCCTGTTTTGACTACAAGGGGTCCTTTAGCCAAGGACCCCTTGTAGTCCACTGGTCCTTTAGCCAAGGGTCCTTTACCACTGGTCCATTAGCCAAGGAGTCCGACTTGGCTAAAGGACCAGTCCCGTAATTTTGAACTGAGTCTAGTTACCAGACCAGAACACTTGACCCTGCACATCAAGAGGTAATTTTGTGAATTTGGAGGACATTGCAGCCACGACAGATTTTACGTGCACCAGCCGCCATTAGTGTACACGGCAGAGGATTTTGTCAGTGAAAAGCATCGAACCAGTGACTTTCAGATCACTGCTCCGCGGCCCTTGCCAACTGGGCCACTGCACCCCCAAAAATTTATATATTGTACCTTAACACCGTTGCCACTCTGTTTCAAAGGAACTCGATGCCACTATGAAAATAATAAATTTGTTACACCTTTAATGTTATTACCTATTTTTCAAATTGTACCCATTATTCAAATTTAAACATTATACGTTTGAATTTCAGTCAGAAGCAGGCACGGAGAAATAATTAGAATTTCAAAGAATTTCTTGAAAGGTACAGTCGAAAATTTCGTACGTTAGCTATTAAATTCGAACAAAGGACCATGCCGAATTTATTGAAGTCTTAGAATTATTGTTCTCTGAACAACATTTTATATCACTAAAAATTTCATTTTACGTACGAGAGGGAAAAAATCCCTCTCTAGTGGTGACACATATTATCTTAAAGACCTATTCAATCGATAGAAAAAAAGAATGGGGATTTGGCTTTTGTAATATATTTGGACTTTTCTTCAGACCTTTGTTGAATTCAGTTTCCTTGTAAAGCGAAAAGGAAAAAATGAACTTGAAGAATTACTTTGTAAAACAATAGCGAGATTTTTTTCTTATACATTTTTCAGAACCTGCAGGGTAGGACGTTTTTCTTTCGATGCTGACTTTAAGCTTAAAAATATAAAGCATTTTTAAGTAGTATATTTTTTTTCAACACGAAAAAAAAATATTAAAAAAAATATACGGTTGACTAGAGAATTACACCAAAACAACACATCTGATAAGTAGTGTAACATATTATACATATATAGACATAGGGGATATACTGCTAATAACCTGACTATCTTCAAATTTAGACAGCAGTGAAGAACACATATTCTACTTTGAAAACGAAATTATAAATAAAGAATTTAATTTATTGCCTCTATCTAGATTTCTCAATTATTCTTTATCTTTTCCTATTTAATTATCTCTCTTTCTTTGTATGCATATATATATATATATATATACATATATATATATATATATATATATACAATATTAAAGTACATGATTAACTACTATAGGAATGAATATGTAATTAACATTCTGAGACATTTAAAACTAATTGTAAGTGCCGAAATGTGTAATTTATTAATTCCAATTTCCCGCAAAATCTTCCTCACCATTAATTTCAATTCCATATTTTTAATTAAAACTAATTTCATGCCTTTTGAAAATAAGTATTAAATGTGTTATTCAGGGATGTTTTTATTATATTCGAATACCAATATCTCACTTTATGTAAATTTAAATAACAGTCTGTTAGTATTTTTTAGCTGTAATGAAATTATGGAAGAAGAACAACTTTTTAGCAGAAGATAATGGTATAAGGTTGCTTAAAAGGTTCTAGAGTGGATAATTAAGTATAAGCAAATCGATAATCAAACTATAAAGGTTGAAAAGCTTTTTTCTAACTATATAATTTATTTTTCAAACTATATATTTTCCCACCCACACCTACACACGCACACGCACTATTTATATATATATATATATATATATATATATATATATATATATATATATATATATATATATATGCATAATATTTGCATTTTGTGAATTTTTACAGAAATAAGTACTGTTACGAATTTTACGAGTCTATGGTAATCTCGCCATGTATGAGAGTTATCGCCAAATTGGGGATGGATTTGGTCGTTTATTTTGGCCACCAAATTTGGCTTTATTTCGCCAAATTTGACGATTTTGCGACAAATGGTCACCAAGCTTCTGGACCTTTCCAAAAGTTTCCGGAACTTTTTAGCTGGCCGGCCAATAGGGGGCGCTTTGGAAGTCTATAAATATAACTGAGATTGGCATTGGAAGTCAGTGTTCTCTTCTGCTGCGTATTAAATATATTGAAAGTGCGTTAGGCGTATATTGTATTGAAGACTCCGTTATCCTGCCTTGCGTTTTTAGAGTTTTTTGTTGTATACAGTTGTTACGTGTTTTCTGTTAGTATTTGTGCATGCGACTGCAGAATTTAGAGAATAATAAATTTTATTTTGAGTGCACTTTCTGAAGAGATTTTTATTCAATCCTACCGAACCCAGAAAAACGAAACGGTATGTAATTATCATTATGAGACATAGAAATCAAATTATAGGTGCCTAAAAGTGTAATTTATTACATTGGTGTCCAAAATTTAGAAATGTTGCCCATTTTGTAGAATTTCTGTTAAACTAATGGGCATATTTTAATCAAATTGGGCATAGATATACAGTTACATAAGAGAAAAATTTTACCGTACAGCACTAACGGTACGCACTCATGATCGTCAGTTAAGGTCATCACCATAGGAATGCCCCAAATACACGTTGCAAGATCGAATATAAAATGAATCTAATATGGGATATGAACCCGTCTCACAGTCTCGTTCCTATACTGCAAACGGGGCAATCTGATATGCTTCTGCGGAGGTCTGTCCCATTCCATCAGGCCCAGATTTCCGCATGGGCAAGTGGGACACTTGCCCAGGGCCCCCTAATTTATGGGGCCCCCTAATTTAGTATTAAGTTGTACATATTTTTGAAAATTTGGTTTTAGGTTAATTCAGTAAAGGTGGGCAGTGGCGGATACAGAAAAAAATCCTGGGTGGGGCACAGTGCACCCACTATATTCATTTCAAAAGGAAATTTCCTGAATTTATTTATTAACATTAAAAGTAAATTAATTAACACATTATTATTATTATTATTATTATTTTTCAAATGTTTGACTTTTTGGTCGAAATTTTTTTAATTTCCGGTCCGAATTTATGGGGGGGGGCCTTGGTGAGTGTCCCACATGTTTATGTGGAAATCTACTCCTGGAGGGGGAGGGCACATGGCCTCCCTCTGGACCTGTCCTTGGAGGGGGCCCCAAAGTCTGCTTTGCCCAGGGCCCCATTGGGTCAAAGTCGGGCCCTGCATTCCATGTGTTTCACAAGGGGTTCCTGACACGTGAGAGTTATAGGGATAAGATCGTACAGCCCTATGTTCGGCTTTTCAGGGGCGCAGTTGGCCCTAGGTTCATTACTATGGACGACAACGGTCGTCCACATAAGGAAGGTCTAGTCATCGATTACCTTGAAGGTGGGGATATTTGCCGAATAGAATCGCCAGCCAGATATCCACACCTAAAACCCTATTGAACATGTCTGGAACTCTTCTTGAGAGGGCAATTGAAAAGGCCAGTGAGGGAGTGAAAACTGTTGCTGCTGAATCGAGACCGAGTGCAACAGAGACAAATGAAACTGCTTCGTTTCAGTATAGCAACGGGGTGTGAGAGCTGTATGAATGCGAGAGAGGACCATACCTCATATTAGAAAAATTTTATATTCGATTTTTCTACGTGGGTTTTGGACATTCCAGCATTAGCGAGTATCACTGACTATCATGAATGAGTACCATGACTGTTGTATGGAATACATATTTCTCTTATACACTGAAATGCCACTGAATTAGGGATAGCAAAGCCTATGCAAATTGTGTAGCGCTGCGCATCATGTATGTGCAAGTGAGGACACTGTGGTAACTGCATATATAACGCGTACTGTGGTTGTTCTGAATTAGTTGTTGGAATTGCCAGTATGGGTAAACTGCCTGATTTAGACGCCATCGATCGCGGACAAATCGTAGGTGCGCGACGCATGGGCCATTCAATTTCCGAAATCGTCAGACAGCTAGGATTTTCAAGGTCGACAGTGTCAAGAGTATACCAAGAATACATGGATGGTGGAAAAAAAACTAGTGATCGGGCAAACTGCAAAGGACAATTAGCCTCACGGCTCAGGCGTATTGTACGTAGCCAGCGAAGCCAAACATTAGCTCAAATTACCACCCAGTTTAATGACGGTGCCAGTCGTACAGTCAGTAAACGGACTGTGCAACGCTCGCTTCACCGTATGGGTTTCGGGAGCCGTCGATCTACGAGAGTACCATTGCTCTATACTCGCCATCGGGCTGCACGTCTTGTCTGGGCAAGAGAGCACAGAGACTGGAGTGTAGAGGACTGGAAACGAGTAGCATGATGAGTCTCGATTCCGACTACTTAACGCCGACGGGAGGCTGAGAATATGGCGTCAGGCTCATGAAGCCATGGTTCCTGCATGCCTGGCTGGAACTGTACAATGGCATGATGGCTCAATCATGGTCTGGGGTGTTTTTTCGTGGCACAGTTTGGGATCTTTGGTGTGTGTACCAACCTCCCTCAATGCAATTCGGTACGTAGAGTTTCTGGGTGATCACCTCCATCCGTTTATGCTGTTCTGTTATCCGCACGGTAATGGAGTTTTCCAGCAAGACAACTGTACCTCTCACAAGTCCCGGTTTGCTACTGGCTGGTTGGATGATCATTCCTCTGACTTCTCTGTCATGAATTGACCACCTAGAAGCCCAGACTTAAATCCTATTGAGCATCTTTGGGGTGTTTTGGAACAAGGCGTGAAAGGTCATCACACAGCACCAAAGAACCTTACTGAATTATGGACAGCTTTAGCCAATATTTGGCAAGCCATTCCCGTGGAACGTTTCCAGAAACTTGTTGAATCTATGTCTCGCCGTGTGGCAGCCGTTATCAAGGCCAGAGGAGGCCCAACTCGTTACTAGGTAGGTATCCCTAATTCAGTGGCACTTCATTGTATAACAGTGTATCTGTACCAAATTTCATTAAAATCCGTCCATTAGGTTTCCAGAAATTCGATTACGTGGCCAAATTCTCTTATTTTTTAACACCAGTGTATATATAAGTGTGTGGTATATATATATATATATGTAAGAAATAGATCTAGTAATTATTATTTTTAATGACTCGTCCCTCACTTTGAGTACGTCTCCCTAAGAATCAGAGTCAGGAGTTTGTAAGGGAACCGGTTTATCTCCGAATGCCCAGCTGGACATGTTTTCTGTCCTGGGTTGCAACCACTAAGGAGAAGAGTGATTTCAGATTTGCTCTGTACTACTAGAAGCTTGGTGTGTGTTGGTGATACGTACTGTCTCTAAACCAGCATGGTTATGTTGCAGTTAATGGAATGAATAAACTTGTTAAATTAAACGAGTTGATTTCTGTCATTCGTCCATATCCCGACATATATATATATATATATATATATATATATATATATATATATATATACAGAGAGAGAGAGGGGGGATATAGAGACTTAATACTAAAGTACTTTATTAACTAATACAGAAATAAGTACGTCCGTAATATTCTGAGACACTTAAATCTAATTATAAGTGCCTGAAAGTATAATCTAAACATAAAACTTAATACTTTCTTGTTATTTTTTATTCGAGGTATAACTTTTACAACAGTTATAGAGCCAAATATTCCATATCTCTCTCTATAAATGTACAAAAATTAACTTTTTAACTGAAAAAATAAATTTTCTATTTAATATCTCAATTGAAAGCGAATTATCCTAAATGAAGTATATGGATCTCAAAAATGGCTCGAGGATGGAAGGGTGCGTGTTAAATGTACGTATCATTCATTTTTAATATCATTATTAACTGTAATATTGAATGTCCAGTAATTTCGCGTAATTTTCACATCATTATCGGCTTTAGAACAGAGAATCGGAAAAAAATAATGATGTTGAATAGAAAAATTTCTACGATATTAATGTAGAAATATTTATAAGACTTATGGCATGCATTAAGTCACGTTTGACAATTACATTAGCTTCCTAAGGTCTCAGAAGATAGCCTGTCTACGGAGCAGGTGGAGACACAATCATTATTTATCACCAAAATAAAAGACCGGAGTCAAGTTAAAAACTATCCCTACATTTATTTTTTTTTTCCTTTTCATGGAACTGATTCTATTATCAGTTTAATATTTTTCTTACTCGTATCCTAAATCATTTCGTGTTATCATCTGATATACAGGGTGTTTCAAAAAGAATCATCGGATTAAAAAAATCATAACTATTCATCTTTTAATTCGTTTTGATAGATTAATGTATAGGCAGAAAGAAGGAAATCTCGAGTTTCACACAGTTGCCGACAAGTAGCGCTAACGCTCTACCTTCTTCCGGCACTTCAGTGTTTGTAAAGATGGCGTCTGCCAAACAGATATCAAAGAATCATCCGCTTTAAAAAAATCATAACTATTCATCTTTCAACCCGTTTTGATCGAATAATGTATAGGCAGAAAGAGTGAAATATCGAGTTTCACACAGTTGCCGACAAGTAGCGCTAACGCTCTGCCTTCTCCCGGCACTTCAGTGTTTGTAAAGATGGCGACTGCCCAACAGAAATCAAAGAATCATCCGCTTTAAAAAAATCATAACTATTCATCTTTCAACCCGTTTTGATCGATTAATGTATAGGCAGAAAGAAGGAAATCTCGAGTTTCACACAGTTGCCGACAAGTAGCGCTAACGCTCTACCTTCTTCCGGCACTTCAGTGTTTGTAAAGATGGCGTCTGCCAAACAGAAATCAAAGAATCATCCGCTTTAAAAAAATCATAACTATTCATCTTTCAACCCGTTTTGATTGAATCATGTATAGGCACACAGAGAAAAAAAAGTCGTTCGGTAAACCCACTTCTCCGAGTTCAAATCCACTGCACAGGGGAACTCGCTTTTGGTGAGTCGTACAACCCATGTGTGAAAGTGGGTTCTAGAACCCAGATCCCAATCGGGTTGATTTACCCACCACCAACTCATTAAAATGGGTTATACAACTCACTTTAAAGTGTGTCGAAAATCACACCAACATGAGCAGACGAACTCTTATTTCGAGTTCAATATCTCACTTTATTTCGGGTTATAAAACCCATGTCTAATGAGTTCTTTTAAGTAAATGAGTTTAAGCTATATTATTCGAAAGGTTGCCTATTTTCCCCGTAATTCATTATTCATTGTTTATGTATTTATTATCTCAATTCCCTCATATTCTTTCTCGTGGAAAGAAAAATCACCCTGCGCTATACACCTATATTTGGAATTTAATTGATGTTAAATTTAAGGATATTTTTTCAAAGTCTCATAAAAACAAAGCTAAATATCTGTTATAAAATCTTGCAAACTTATATCATAAGTGATGAAAGGTTGTCTAAAAATTGTAAGGATATCAGAAATTTAAAATGTTAATCAAGCATCCATTAAATTTTTTTAAATCAGTTTCCGTCACGGGGTAACAGACAGGAACAAAAAAAAAACCCAAATTAAAAGAAAACAACTTTTAACTGAATTTTATGATGAGATTTAGTGGTAGTGCTTCTATATACCAGTGAAATAAAATTTAAAGAAAACTTATGAATATTATAATGTATAAAACCTTAAAATTTCGTTGGGCAAAAAGCTTTCTTTACAACTTTTAGTTTGATTAAACTGAGGTACAAATATTTGATCAAGGAATTTTCAGATCTTACCTTTAACATAGGAGAGATATTAACATTTTATTAAATGAAGCAGAAAATTAATTACTTTGAGTTCAGTAATATATATTTCTAATTGGTAGAGATACCATGATCCCAAACAACTAGTTCAGAGACAATTACAAAATCTCAAACTGCAACAACAAATATTTCAGGAAATATAGATAATTATTTTCTAAGACAAGTTTTTCACAAGTACAAACTAGCTCTGTTCGATAAATCACCCATTTATACTTACATGCTTTATAAACTTCATAATGTGTTAATATACTTACCTAGTTGCTCTAAACAAAAATAGCTGCAGGCACATGCTCTGAAAATTTTATAATGTGATAATAGATATTTACTATAAATATACTTTTCTACATAGAAATGAAATAACTCATGTAAATTGCATTCATCCTTCCTGCTAAATCTTATGGTTTCAAATGCACACTTTAATGAGAAAGAAAATAAACTCACATTTAAATAAAAAAATCCCAGCAAGCAAAATTACAAATATAGAGAAACTTTATTTACATATATTTACATATTTTTCTATTTAAACAACCAGGCCCAATTTTATAAAAATTTATTATTTTCAATCAAAATCTTCAGTTCAGACAGTCAAGCTTTTTTTCGGCTGCAGTATTCATCTGAAATATAAAATAAACTTCATAAATGTTATGCATTTCAGTATCATCAAAGTTGATTTTTATTTTCACGTAGTTAAACTTTTAAAGTGCCCAGTGACAGCTTCTACATTAATGGACACTTTTTTGCTCAATTTTTATTGCAATGTTTGTCAGATCTTGACATTAGGATTTTAAATTTTAAAATTTTAAATTTTGAAAACAGCTAGCAAGAAATGACACACAGGAGCGAACAAATTTTTCCATATTGAGCTAAAAAGGTTCGTGAGAATGAGTGGATATATCTGTCATTACCAGTCCATAACAAAATTTTAACTGCAGTTGCAGCATAGAGAACTGATCCTCCATGTTTCAGTAAAGTAACTGCTAGATTAAGAGACTAGTCCCTCCAAAGTACAAATCCTAATGTGTGCATTATTACTATTATTATTATTTTAAGGATGAATCTCATACATGTACTACTAATACATTAATAAGAACTGTGTAGCAACATTTTATACATATTCGCATCTATACAACTCTTATATAAAGTTTTTTTAAATTGTTTAAAAAAGGATGTTAAAAAGCATAGTACATTTACATATACAAACTTGCTTGGGAAAAGTTAAAAGTAATTTTGTTTCAAGGTTTTAACAAATATTCAACTGTCTGCAGTAAAAATTATATAGACATGTTATTCTTAACCTGTATTGATATTTTTTTCAAAATGGAAAAAAAAGGACTTTGTCTTAACACATTAATTTCAATGGTCAATAATCCTAAATAACTTATGGCAAGATTTATATTTTTAGATTCTTTTGAAAATGCAGATCTATACTTTTTCAGACCATTAATAAACTCATCTATATTTCTCCCCACTTTCTTTAAAATACAGCCAAACTTACAAAAATACAAAAGGTGTGCCATATATATTTCGAAATTAAAATTCATAAATTGCTTAACCTCTTAAACAGACATTTATATTAAAACCAGAATACTTATTTCCCTCAAAATTAAGAAGAAATACATTTAAGCTAAAATATTATTTTGGTTTTCAATAATTTTAATTACTTTATTTTTAAAAGAACACAGTTAACTTTTGTTTTGATTGAAAGTAAAAGAAAAACCTAAGAATTCACTCTAATAAATAAATCCTCAACATGCTCATCAATAGACATAAAATTTTTCAACAGAATCAAAAACAATATCTTTTTGTAATAAAAAAATAACTTTTCAAATTTTATTACTTACAATGTCTTTACCAATCCATATAGACAACCGTACTTTGGTTTATTAGGGGTAAAACTAGCCACAGAGTAGAGATAGGGGTTACTTTTTAATAATATGAATAAATAAGTCCTGCATGAGAGGTGAACAAAATATGCCATATACAAAGATTTTAAATATGAAGGTAGAATACTATCATTATACGAGTAAGACATCAAGTGCATAATAGACATTAGGCAGTATTTGTGCAAACATAAAACTGAACTATACTTTCAGTTTTTACCACAGAAAAAATTATTAAGGGACTTTTAATTATTAAAATACTTAAGGAAAGTTATATAAACAACAAAAATTAACAAATGGAAACAAAATATCAGGTTTTAACACATGAAATTCAGTTTGGTTTTTAACAAAAACTATGTATGTAACTAATTACAGCACTTGAAATTTTTTTAAAAAAAGAAAAACATATACTTCCTTTTTATATTTCATCTAAACTAAAAAGAACTGGAGAGAGGGAGAACCTCTCATTTTGTATTTAAAAATTAAAACTTTATGTATGCCTGAAACACAGTATCCTGTATTGTTTTATTTTCAGCATTCCCAGATTAATGATAAAATTACTGATAAATCCTTTTGAAATAGTTACATCAGAAGAAAATTTTAACTATAATTTTTACATACTTATAATATAAAATTTAGATCAGAATATGAATGTTTCATCAGTTGAATACAAAAACTGTGCATTAATTCATTATTATATATTGCCAAATTCCCTTCCTATATATATGTATCTATATATGTGATAGAGAGAGATCGATGGATAGAAGGATATATATGTATGTATATATAAATAATGATAAATAGAAAGACAAAAATTACTGGAAATTACATTTTTAAACTTATTTGAATAAAAATGTTAGCATAAAAAATTAAATACGCTGTCACTTTTTTTAATAATAGTTTAAGTTCAATAATAAAGTAAATCCCAAGATCCTATTTCATAGCATGCTTAGTTAATTTAATAACTAAATTAACAATATAGAAACTGAATATGTAAAATCAGACAACAGAAATATATATTTCAGCCCAATAAAAATAAATGTAAATCTATATCAGGGAAAGCACTGACCTTTTAAATTTTTAGGTCTTAGGGGCATTGGTCTTTAATACTTGGAACCTTATGATCAGCTACAATATTTTTTTTAAACAGACAAAACAGACTAATTTTATAAATTTACACATACAGTATGTATAAAAACAATAGTTTTTTTTTCCTCCTCACTATTGCATATTACTGATAAATTTTAAAAAGTAAAATAGATAAGGTTTACATTCATTGACATAGAATAAGATTCAATAATAAAAGTATTAAATAAATCGCACTCACCTTAGCTCAGAAAAGGGATGATTTTGAAGCCACAATCCACTGCCAACTATTTTCAATGTGAAGCAGTCGGGTACTGTAGTACGATGAGCTGACACTGCCCTCAAAACTTTAACACCCTTCCCACCCATAAATATACATATGTAGTCGGTGGTCGGGCACATCTTACTACCATCTTACTAATCGTTCTAAGATGTACTTAATAGTACATCTTAGAACACCTGGGACACCTTATTTGAGATGTCTTTCCTTAAAAAATTCCCGCCATGCTTACGGGAACGTACTAGACAATACATGGCGGAGACCCACCGTTTCTTTTGAAACAGCGACCGGACAAAGACTATTTCCTGTCTCTGGGGAACACATGTGAAAACACGTTTTCCTCGGGAAACTCGGACGATGGAATTCAAACTGAAAAGATTACCTCTATTTGCTAATTGCAATTCTTTATAGCTGTTAAAATAGTCGTTTCCAGAATTACAAATTTCATATTTTAAAAGTTATGAATCGTGATATACATTTTAAACTATTGTTAATCATAAACGTCAATGCTCTGTGAATGCAGAAAGAGCGAAATATCGAGTTTCACACAGTTGCCGACAAGTAGCGCAAACCCTCTTCCTTTATCCGTAACTTCAGTGTTTGTAAAGATGGCGACTGCACAACAGAAATCATTTTGTGTTCTACGATGTGTGAGTCCGTAACAACTGTTCAGCGTGATTTCCATAAACAAAACCCTGGTAGATAGAAGTTCCTACTTCTCAGAGCATTAGGAGATGGTATAAACAATTTCAAGACACGGGATGTCTGTGTACTCATAACAGCCGTGGAAGCAGAGTATGCAGACATACTCGCAAAAGTTTGGGATGAATTTGCCTACGTATAGACCAAAAGCCTATGTATAGACATATGTCGTGCTTCCAAAGGTGGGCATATTGAGCACCTTTAATTTGATTTGTAAAACAACTTTATGATTAGCCCTGTAGTGTAAAATTAATTTTAAGTTTCTATGTTCAATAATTTTCATAATATACTCATTTCAAATCGGGTGATACTTTTTTAAACACCCTGTATTCTAACATATCCTATATCTGTTAAAAATTATATCTCCAACCGCTATAGTATACCTGTGCTATTTTCATCTCTGCGTTAGGTAACTAACCCCTGAGGTCTGATTCTGTCAGAGAAGCATCTACTATTTATATCTTTATGGTGTACCACTTGTACATAACTGATGAATTTATCGCATTAGTATTACACCAAAATGTTCTCTCAGACCTCCGACAATGGACCAATGGCAATGGTGTTTCGAAACTACAGTCTGCAGCAGATACAGGTGCTTACTGGTCACATGAATAGTGACAGCAAAAGGCGTGTAGCTATTCAGCATTAACTCAAAGCAGTCTAGCGTTTTGCAGAAATTTGTCGGTTAGAATGTGAAAGATTGATTAATACTCTATATATTTTTCTTTCATGGTAAGTGTGTCCAGTCTTTTCTTCATTGCGGCCATTGTATACTTTTAATGCGTTTTAATTAGTTACCTATACATTACTAATCCTCTAGCGATTATCGGAAAACCTTTCTATCTCTGTATACCTTTCTATCTATCTATCTATCTATCTATCTATCTATCTATATATATATATATATATATATATATATATATATACATAGACCGATAGATAGATAGCGAGAGTGAGAGAGAAATGGATGGATAGTTAGATAAATCCAGATATAGATAGTCATATATAAAAAGAATAAAGAATGAAAAGTAAACTGTAGTATTTAAAGAGAAGAAAAGCCATAGAAAATAAAGAAGTATACTAAAAGTGTTTATAAGATGAGATAATATTATCATTCTTTGATTTAATATTCATTCACTACAATTTTTTATAACTGCTCATAAAGTATATTTAAAATTTAAATAGATGGGGAATTATTCATGAATTAAAAATAATCAATATTTGTGTCTTTCAATGCCTTAAAGCATAATTTTTGCTGTAACAAAATAGTTCAATTATCTTTCAGCTCTCGAATCTTTTCTACAAAGTAATTTATTTAAAATCTTGAATGAAACAAATTCATAGAACTCTTTTTGAAGAACGGGAAGTTTCTGCTTCCATTAATTAGAACACTGCATTCCATAGAGATAAACACAAACTGACAATATATTTGTAGAAAATTATTGATAAACAATGCACAGCAATCTTTCTTGTTCTGTTTTCAATTAAAGTTTCCAAATCAAATATTGAAGTGCTCCGATATCATTAACATACAGAAAATGTAAAACTTTGATAACTACGTTATGTTAGTTATTTTTGTTAGATGCGCAAATGTTTTAAATGAATAGCATTGCTTTTTATCGATTATATTAACTAATACGTGTAAAAGGGTGGGGAAGTAATAGGGAAGTAAATAATTTTAATGTACTAAACTCGTTTCATGTTTAATATTATTTAGGAAAATATATGTTTTTGAGTTGTTTGCCAATGCCGCGAACTTTTTAATGAAGACATTTGCACTTTAACCGCGAGAATCTCTGTTCGTTTACAATGGAGGCACCGTATAGGTGAGCCAACACCACCCATTAGTGTATTAGTGTCACTGCAAGTTTAACCAAGAACTCCCAGGGGCGACATCTGAGGAGTTCTACTTTCTCCCACCTCCCACCCTCTCTGACCTCATAGAAGATCTAGAGATTTAACGTGCCCATATCCAGGCTAGACACAAAGGTTTTTAATGGCGTACATGGCGATTTAAACTGACTATCTCCTGTCCGAAGCAGAACGCGCTACAACTAGATTGCCTCGGGCCCCTTAGAAAATATATCATATATAGTAAAAAATGTTTTTAGTTATCTTATATAACTCTCCAATATATATATATATATATATATATAAGATGTGGCTATTAAATAACGAGACTGAGCTCCCATAACTTTTGAAGCGGGAAGCGAAAGTGCAGGTGAGTGACCTTAAAACACCCGAAAGAAAATGAGACAAGCAGGGTTTCGTTGTCCCTTGTAGTCAGTCTGCTGGTAGAGACTGAATGGATGGTTAAGCAGCCGTCTTCCCGGAACCATGGATAATGTAGCAGTGGAACAACGTATCAATTTCTCGGGAAATTCAATAAATCGTGTCTGAAAATTTTGCAAGACATGTTCTTAGATAATATGATGTCCCTTAATCCCACAAACAATCCCATAAACATTGTGCCGAGGTAAGAGAGAACGTTGAAGACGGCACCAAGAATGAAGAAGGCAAGAATGAACTAGTCAAAGATGGTCGTTCTCTTTGATATCAATGGTGTGATCGTGAGTAAATGAGTAACCTAGAGTCAGACAGTTAATCAGCCATATTCTGAAAAATCTGAGAGAAAAAGTGAGGGACAAGAGACCCAAATTATGGACGAAATACGCGTGGATTCTCCATTAAGACAACACATAATCCAACAGTGATTGTGATTTAAGCATTTTCTAGCCGATTAGGTTATCCCATTCCCGGAACAACGCCTACTCTTCATGGGATTTAGCTCGATGAGACTTTTCCTAAGATAAAATTTGCACTGAAATGGATCCATTTCCAAACTGTGAACGAGGTCAAGGATAAAGCGGCAGGATAAAGTGGCAACGTAACTGGAGAACAATGAACCATAGTTCCTGAAAATAGAACCCCAGATATTTCAAAATCCCTCGAAGAGAATATTCATTCTTACAGAAGATGATGACACTACCTAATTATGGCATGACGTTCTTGTTTGCAACGGAAACATAAAATAAGTATGTATGTATGTATGTTTGTATATATATATATATATATATGGTATTTATTAAAGCCTTTATGAAGAAAATTTCAAATCAAACCATAGATAAATAATGTATTCAACTTTTTCACCGCAAATTACACATCCAAGGAGTCAAACTTCTCACAAATCAGAAAAAAAGTTAACATTACACTGGTGGAAAATAATTATTCAAAACACTAGACGAATAATTTGAGTTTATAGTAATCCAAGACTTTATCAAAATTTTAAACTTCAAAAACATTTGTGTATCTTCATGTTTAACGCTATCGCTTTATTTCTTTTTAATTCTACAGCTCATAATGAAGTATGACAGCAAGCATATACTTAAATACATCTATACATCAACATGCATGGCTTAATATTATTATATATGTGACTACATTTCGAAGACAGCTTCATTCAAATTTTCAGATAAATAAGAGAAGACAATCTCTTACGAAGAAAATTCCCCACTGAAAGAAATTGGCTAAAGCTAAATTATTCTCAAGTTCTGCTCTTAGAAAGTCATAAAGTATTGAAAGAAACAGTAGTAGCTGTAATGAAAGTTGGGATTAAAGTCCATTTGATCGGCATGGAAATCGGAGTGATGGATTAATCGATGAAAGCTATTAAGAGCTAAATCCGTTTTGGAAAAAGAATCGGGCGTTTCACTTCGGACTCTGAGTCGTTTTTTTAACTTGGATTTTAATAAAGAATATGCTCATGGTATTTCTAATTATTCCCATTTATTTAAAGAATTTGTTTTAGGTACGTGCCATAAGATTACACTTTTGACAATAACATTTAGTCATTAGAGTTGAAGACCAAATGGAAAAAATGTACACCTTCCTTTGCATTTTACTTCCAAAAATTACATCACTAGACTTAAATTTAATCGTATTTGATTTAGTAGTCCAAGTAAACAACATAATCTTCAACTGCTTTTGATAAATATCATTTTGTTAAATTTCCAGATATTTTAAATAATACATATATAATTATTAAATTTTAACCCTTATAAAACTAGCTATTCACGCTCTAAACCTTTTATCAATACATCTCTAAATAAACTGACTGGACACTTTCGAATGGGAAATTAAGTTTCTGCAAAACAAACACACAAAGGCCTTTTTGCTTTTCAATTAAGTATATATTACAAATACCATGAAGACTTATTCTCGGACAACATTAATATGAAATTACTGATATTAAATATATTCTGTTTTCTAATAATTTTAAATAACCATTATTTTTTTTTACACACATACATCTTAGGATATACATAATAAAACAGTTACACTAAAATGTGCATGGAACCGAATCAATGCTGTATCAAGACTATGTAAATATAAGAAAATATATTTACAAAGTCGAATTCCATGTCCCAATGATAAACCGTAAATTCAACTTCAGTACCTAAATAACAAACTTAAAAATATCGATTAAATTTATCACCTTCCCCTTAAATTGACATCATAATCTGGAATCCTTTTGAAATCCTCTCGTTCTCGTATTTTTAAGTGATACAACCAAACATTATGGATATCACCTTACCCCATAATTTAAAATGACAATGGATGTTAATCTTGAAAAGTATTCTTTTACCAAGGAATCTTTTATCCTGTGCATAACACAAACCTCCTATTTTCCATAATTTTTTTGTTTTCTCAAACTACGAACGCATTGCTTATTACTTTGAAGGTTTTATTTTCTATACCTTATCCTTGCTCTTTGTTAAGCGTAATATTTGATCAGTCCACCGTCTCGGGGTTTTCTCTTTATACGCCCTTTGGTTTTGTTCTGAAATATTTTCTTGATGCGTGATAGGGAAAATGTCAAGAGGGATTTGTCTCTGAAAAATGAATGCCAGTTTTTGTAACATGTCATATTCTCTAGAGTGGGGAAATTATATTTTCGCAATTCTAAACTTTATTTTCTTTGAGATACATTTACGAAATACGAAACGTGGTTTATTCATAGCTCTGGAGAAAATGAAACTTGTGGAGTTTCGTTCAGTATATCAGTTAAAAATACTCTTATTTGTAATATTTATTATATTTTATAATAAATATTACAAATATGTAAATATGAATTCATAATAAATATTATAAATATATTATAATATTTTTTATAATATTATAATATATTTATAATATTTATTATAAAATTTATTATAATATAAAGTATATGAGCAATAATTATTTTCTAACATATCCTATACGTAACACAACAGTCTTATTTTCCTACACGTAGCAGAACTTATACGTAACATTACTATATATCCTATACGTAACACAACCATCTTATTTTCCTATACGTAGCACAACTTATACGTAACATTACCATATAACCTATACGTAACACAATCACCTTATTTTCAATATTTTTTTTGTTGTCACAAATTGCCAACACATTTCTTATTACTTTGAATGTGTGTAATAATTAATGATTCGTGTTTATCAATAAAAATTATTATTCATTTAAAATATATGTGCAATTATTATTTTTACGCAATATCCTATTAGCAACTAAAACATTTCTTATTTTCCTATGCGGAACACATACTATACGTAACACAACAGTGTATCCTATACGTAATACAACCATCTTAATTTCCTATACGTAGCACGTCTCATACGTAACACTACCATATATTCTATACATAACGCAATCCCCTTATTTTCCATAATTTTTTTTTGTTGTCACAAACTACGAACACATTTCTTGCTACTTCGAAGGTGTGTAATAAGCAATGCTTCGTGTTATATATCGATCAAAAATACTTATTTATTTAAAAGATATGTGCAATAATTATTTTTACGCACATATTCTATACGCAACTCAACCGTCTTATTTTCTATTCGTAACACATACTATACGTAACACAATCCTCTTGTTTTCCATAAGATTTTTGTTGTTTCAAACTACGAACGAATAGCTTATTACTTTGAAAGTTTTATTTTTTATACCTTATCCCTGCTCTTTGTTAAGCGTAGTATTTGATCAATCCGCCCCTTGGTGTTGTTCTGAAAAGTTTTTTTTTTTTTTTTTTTTTTTTTTTGATTGCGTGATAGGAAAATTGTCAAGAGGGGTTTGTTTCTGAAAAATGAATACCAGTTTTTGCAAAATGTCATATTTTTGAGAGTGGTGAAAATATATTTTCTCCATTCTAAACATCAAATTGATCTATGTGAAAATATGAGCAAAAATTTTAATTGTATATTTAGTCTGTCATGGAGGATATAAATAATTACAAGATAAAAAGAAATTTTTATATACCATGTTTTTAAATTTTCTGTTGAACCATATAAACTTGACAATTCTATGCATTAATAAATACTTTTTAATTTTTTTTTTTGATGAATTATCCCATCAACTTGAAAGAAAATGATCAAATGCGTAATAAAGAGGTATCAAATGCGAAATTAATTGCGTTTAACTTTTCGTTCCCATCCCGGCCAATAGATGGTTGCGCCATTCTACAAAACAAAATTAACAGTAAATGAATTCAATTCTGCTTAAAGATGGCTAAAAGTATTAAAATAGTGCATTGTCATCGTGTTCTGAGCTATTCTAAAGGTTTCAAATGTCTAGCTAGTCGGGAAGTTAGTTAAAAATCAATTGCAAGATTTGTATTGGACAAACGCACACACAAACAAGAAAGCGAGTTAATAAAAACATGGTAAAAATACTGTGTCTTTATGTTTAGATACACGTATAAATTTGAAAAAAGCAACAAAAATTCTCCAGCAAACAAAAAGTCTGAGTACGTGTCTGATACTGTGTCTTTATGTTTAGATACACATATAAATTTGAAAAAAAGCAACAAAAATTCTCCAGCAAACAAAAAGTCTGAGTACGACAGCGAGAACGTAGCATATTGCAACCCAGAGGAAAAAAATGCCCCTCTGCTATAAAACACAAAATGAAGTTAAAGTTGTATTATACAAATTTTATCTTAAGTAGTTTGTTGTATCGTGAAATCACCAAACTAAAATTATTTCTTATTCATAACACTTCAGTTACTGAAATGCGATAAATCAAGGATAGGAAGTATTAAACAATAACGCAATACATACTGGCAATAATCTTATTGTCATACTGCCTTTTACGATAGTTCGACATATATAGATTACAATTACAGAAGAATATCATAGATTAATTACGACATCATAATTTGCATCCATATAAATGGCGCATAAGATATCTTCGTCGAAAATCAATAAAATTTGAAAACCAGTTTATAAATGGTTTGAATAAGCATGACTATATGTATCCAAGTTACAGTAATTTTGTAAGAAACAGATAATTTGTGCTTTCCACTAATGGGATGGTATCTAACTCTATAATTATAAATTGATGGTTCAAAACTTATGTACCTTGATGTATATTCGAGTACAAAGCAATTTTTAGGTCAACTGTACATGGATATGTATCAATTACCTATTATTTATCGTTAAATGTCAGGGAAAATGTATTCTGAAATAGATATAGTTATTCAATAACTCATGCTCTTAATATTTATCGACACCTGTAAAACAGGAGCATAAAACATTCTCGATTTTTCCCAAAATAAGTCACACTGCCTTTTCTCTATTTTCGAAAGTGGCACTTTAATATATGTCACTTCTGTTACTAAGATGATGCACTGCGATTGAATAAAGTATCGTATATCGCTAAACCAAACAAAAATAAATAAATAAAGAAGATTGAACTTCAAAAAGAGGTTTTTCCCGAATACGTTTAACACCAACAGAAAGTCGAAAAATAATAATTCGAACGGATTTTAAACAGGCAACCTTCGCTGTATTACATTTGCACAACAGGATTCATTTTATAAATTTCATCCCCAAAGGAATTGATGAGTGTTTAAAACACACTATACCAGATTTTTTCCCTGAATAATTTAAATTTTATTATATAATTTTCTTTTTTTAACGAAAAATGCCCAAAAGTGTAAAATTTCTCTATTATGGAGTACAATTCTTTTAAAAAAATCTTTCAATCCAAGTCAGCAATCCTTGGACACATTTTCTCCATAGGTTAACATTCAGGTGAGCGAATCCAAATGGGTTAGTGCACAGCAGACTTTACTATCTAATTCATTTGTTGTATCTTAACTATTTTATTACTTAATTTAATTATTTAATTCAAATCAAAACAGTATTAATTATTTTAAACTTATTCCTTATGTTTAAAACGTATAGTGGTTAGTATTGCGTTGTGTTATCAATCTCCTAACTAAAACAATAACCTAGATTCTGTGGCTAACAGAAATTCACAAATGATTACTCACAAAGCGTGACAGACACAATTTTAACCGAGGGAAGCAAACCAAAATTTTAGTCCCCTTGCATGCAATGTAAGCTAATACCTGTGATACATTTTCATTAATTTTAATTGCAAAATTGTTTCTGATGTTCCACGACGGGACAATTTGTCTCATTAATGTCTTCCCCACTTTAAAACGCAAATTCATTACGGTAATAGAAATGGAGGCAATTTATAATAATGACGAAAACCGTTTAGACAATGCTTCTTTGCAAAATAAACACATTAGATATTCTTTGTAAATCTCCGTCCTTCCCAATTGTTTTAGAGAATCCCCCGTCTCCAAAATAGGATGGCTCTTTAAAATCTATTTTATTCGGCTCAGATGATCTGCCGAGTAAAGGCTTATTAGGTTTGCTCGTCTCAAAGCAGTAAATGCAAATGGTGTTCGTGGGAAGAGTAGCATTTCACCTCCTCCATACTTTTCATTATCATGTTTACGCAACGTGATTGTAAAAGGTCATTAAAGCCTATCAGACGAGAGAGTCCCTTTTACGAAAATGAGTAATGGGAAAATTATGTTAAATAAAAGTTATTATGAAAGGAAACTTTAAACACCTACGCTGTATTCTAAACCTCCATCCAATGACACCCTCATACATTTCCAACAGTAGACATTTTTCACTTCAAAAATGTTCCGAACTGAAATGGATGTTTGAAGGAAGAGGGGATGAAACAAATCTCTAATGGAATAATTCCCTGAAAAATGTTTATTCTTAGACACATGCAGAATTTTAAAATGTTCCGAGACTCAAATTCTCAAAAGAGAAGCCCACGCTTATGTTCTAAGATTAAACCATTTTATAAATCTTTTAGTGTAAATTAACGCAAACCACATATTTCTTCGACGATTACATGGCCGGATTCAACATTTAAACATTGCAGCGTCTGTGCTTACCAGCTATATACATTTCTACTTTCAGACATTTTCTACTAGAAGGTTTCCTTATTTCCCATTTTTAAGCAGATATATGTAAAACTTCCTCCCAGGTACCTCTATGAAATTTTGCACAGCAGTTCTTTCTTCTATTTTTCTAATTTTGAGCTATCGATATTATTTTTACTTTAGAATAAAATCTTTACATAATTTTTCAGTGGTTTAAAAATTATATGGGCCGTATTAAAATTCATTTTATATCAGACAATCATTCATATGAATAAATAACTCTAAAGAGAAAATAACACAAATAGAGATATTAGATCGTCAAATATTTTTAAAATTAAGAATGCATTAAATTTAGATCTTTATTAAAACAAAATTTCGTGACACGCAAGAAATTTTTGTTGGCATAATGATCTTTAAATAAAAATACATTTCATAAAAAATATTATTATTTCAAGATATGCAGGAGTAAATGGAGCAAAACATTCTGCTTCAGACTTCCCATAATAAAAATATAATCTAATAAACTGAGTTATATTACGGGATTATAAGAAAGTGATAAATAAATAAATAAATATATATATATATATATATATATATATAGTCCTTTTTCTTTTTTTTACCTTAAAATACCTGCACGTGTTGCTCAGCTCTGAAAATTGTCCGCTTTCTTGTGCATAATCAGTAAAATCCATTATGAAACACAATTCCTTTCCCCGTGCTCAATACGTACGCCTGAAACAAGTTAATGCAGCCAGGTAAATCAAAGTAAACTTCATTTTTATCCTAGCATGCGTCGAAGATCACTGATATGATACGAAGAATAAAATGTGCAAGAGGTAATCTCCTCCGGTTTAGGGGTTGATAAATAGTTTTTAGTTCCAGGAGACCTCTAATTGTATAATTTCAGAAATTCATAAATACTTCACACTTTCTGTAGACCCTTAAAACACTTCGCTGAGAGGACTGCAACTCGAGATCTGCCACCATCAATGCCAAGTTCCTGTTAAGTGTGTATTACTCGGGACCTACAGGTAATCAAATGCAGACCTCATAATGTGCCTGAAAGATATCAAGAGCCTTTCTCTAAATCCTAATTCTTCAAATTTTATTTGGACACCATAGTGCTATATACACTATGGCACCCTTCATAACTATTCAAACGATTTCGTCACTTATCAACAGGTATGAAACCGGAATTCGGAATTTCCAGCAAGATTTTCAGACACCTTGCCAGTAGAATACAAAATCCTACGTACGATCCTACACCTTATAAAATTAGATAATCCCAAAATGTCATGCAGAATTGTTTGCCAAAAAGTTTGCTTAAGCATTTTTTTCCACTGCAGAAAGATTAATTTATCCACGTGCAATGCCTTATAACCCATTTACCGCAACCGCACAAGTTGGTCTTCCCTCATTACATTTATTTCTAAGTGTAAATGAAAAACT
The DNA here is from genome assembly GCA_907164885.2 of Dolomedes plantarius. Classification (NCBI taxonomy): domain Eukaryota; kingdom Metazoa; phylum Arthropoda; class Arachnida; order Araneae; family Dolomedidae; genus Dolomedes; species Dolomedes plantarius. Next base: position 192,408,182 of record OU015492.1, on the reverse strand, counting down.
TTTTGTCGACCGCAAACCTTTAATATTTATTCTATAGAAAAATTACCTTCATCGATACATACATGCAGAGCCCCCCATATATATATGTATATATTTTTAACTTTGATGGGTGTCATTAGATTAATTTTCGCGCGAATTAATTGTAGTGACACTCATGAAAGTTGAGCAAATGATAAATCATGTTTTATGTACTAAATGTAACATGCAAGAATTTAATGTATTTTAAAGTTTGATTGACTGACAATTTTCAATTTATTTTAATTTTTTTTTTCATGTGGATTGACTGACTCAAGGTAAAGTTTTTTTAAATTAAGCTTTGTTTAGTCTTTTTATTTATTTTCCCCCTTTTTATTTTTAAGTTTTATACGCTTATTTTTTTTCTATATATATATATATATATATATATATATATATATATATATATATATATTAAATTATCACGTATTGGTTTGAAACACAGAAGTGCTTCTCGAGAATCTTAAAAAAAAATGGCGATTCAGTTTATTCAGTTGCATTAAAAAAAAGAGACGAATTTACCCACTTTTTGCAAAGGAATGAACTGGTAAGAGGACCATCTGGGGCTACCCCATATGGTTTTACCCAGATGTGAGAGGGTCAGAAGGTGTTGGACATGCTTGCGGCCAGTAACAGCACAGATGATGTAATTAAAAGTGCCACGTGGAATGAACTAAAAAAGATTATAAAAAGGCTGCACACAAAAAATATGGGAACATTTCCTTTTTTCCTGGTTGTCTCGCTGACGGAAGCTCTAGCTCAGGGGTGTCAATCTCGCGGCCCGCGGGACGCATGTGGCCCACGACGAACATTTTTGCGGCCCGGCCAATATATTGGCACACAATAATATATAATAAAATAACCGACGCAGAATTATAATAAGATAGGAAGAATTCGCAAAATGTTTTTTTAAATGATACTCCTTTTTTTTGCTATTATTAAACAAAATGCATATATTTATGTTGAATATACTGTAATTAGGTAAGTAAACCTACGTTTCTATTAATATTGATTTTTTTATGCTCACCTATAGTTAAACCTTGTTTGTTTGGCCCAAGGTAGCCTTTGATTTTGACACCCCTGCTCTAGCTGGTTGTCTCTGTCCTAATCAATGCTGCCGGTTGTTCGGAGCTGACGAGAACTTTCGAAGAACGCCATTATGAAGAAGATTGAGTAAAGACCTGGAGCTGGAGTAGATTCTTTCCCGATGTCAGATGAAGATGTAGTTACATTAAGTTACCTCGAGGCTCAAGCTCCCCTTTCAGTTAATTTTTATTTTTAAAAATTTTTTTAGCCTCGAAATAGCAATGGTTTTGTTACTCATTCTTAAGTTTCGAACAAGGAGTTTGTTTCCATTTGATTCAGTGTCATGATTGTATGTTATTTTATTTTATTTTATATTGATATGAGTACTGATGTATTTCGCTTCGTTTTGTATAAAGCACATTTTGTTTTATTGATTTTTTTTAGATATTTTGTGTTTAGTAGATAAATATATATGTTCATTTTCATGGTTACTTTTTTCGTGACAAACCCTGGTTATTGGTAACAATTATATATAAGTACACATACATGTAATTGATGAGACGTTGAGCAACGATAGTGTTTAGAGGATACAAGTAACAGTACAATTAGATGATGTGACATCGAACGTATCCAAGGAGGAATGGTGTAAGGAAGAAAGACGTCAGGTCGGGATCGAAGAATTCATATGCATAGGCCTTTACGTCACCGGCAGGGAGTAGCTAACCCAGCGCAAGTGTTTCGTTACCATGCAGTCCTGATCTCAACTATATTTTTACACCTACAAGAATCTTGAAAAATTGACTGATAAGAATGTAGTTTAAGAGACTGTTGATTTTAAGAATCAGTTCCAATGAGAATGATAACAGGTAGTTCAAATTCAATTATATCAGTGTAGTTAAATGTCACAAGTGTGGGGTTTTTCAGAGTAGTCATATAATTTTTATTGTGTTATGCATCAGCTATTATATACATGTGTTTGCAATCGTCAAAGTATACAATTCAGTAATTTTTATTGAATTAATTGTGCGGTGAAATCTTGTTTCTGGTATGTGTTTTGTTGTGTCTCATGCAACATAAATTTTGTATAAATTTTTTTACACTTACGAAAAATTTTGGTTCCCAAATTTTTTTAGATTAAAGGGGAGGTATTGTTGTGTATAGCTTTATAATTAAAAATATATATAAATTAAATATACAGTGAATTAAATACTTTAATAATTTTCTCCACCTATTGTTTAACTTTGATGATTGTCATTAGATTAATTTTCGCGCGAATTAATTGAAGTGCCATTCATGAAAGTTGAGCAAATGATAAATCATATTTTATGTACTATAAATGTAACATGCAGGAATTTAATGTACTTTAGTGTTTGATTGACTGACAATTTTCAATTTATTTTAATTTTTTTTTCATGTGAATTGACTGACTCAAGGTAAAGTTTTTTTAAATTAAGCGTTGTTTAGTCTTTTTATTTATTTTTCCCCTATTTAGTTTTGAGTTTTATACGCTTCCTTTTTCTCTTTATATATATATATTTCAAATTATCACGTATTGGTTTGAAACACAGAAGTGCTTCTCGAGAATCTTTAAAAAAATGTCGATACAGTTTATTCAGTTGCATTCAAAAAAAAGAGACGACTTTACCCACTTTTTGCAAAGGAATATACTGATAAGAGGACCACCTGGGGCTCCTCCATATGGTTGTACCCGGATGTGAGAGGGTCAGAAGCTCTTGGACATGCTTGCGGCCAGTAACAGCCACAGATGATGTATTTAAAAGTGTCACGTGGAATGGACTAAAAAAGATTATAAAAAGGCTGCACACAAAAAAATAAGGGAACATTTCCTTTTTTCCTGGTTGTCTCGCTGACGGAATCTCTAGCTGGTTGTCTCTGTCATAATCCATACTGCCTGTTCGGTACCTACGGGAACTGCGTAGAACGCCATGATGAAGATATTTGAACAAAGACCCTGGACCTGGAGTATTGACTCTCCCGGTGTACGAAGACGATGGAGCATAGAAGTGATCTCGAGGCTTTTAAGCTATCCGATAAGATAAGTTTTTTTTAGTCATGGCTTAATTTAATTTAATATTTTTTTAAAGTTTTTTTTGGTCAGTCAATCTCAATTTTTTTCTTTTTTATTGTGGCCATTTTTTTTCTTTGTGTTATTCAAGATGATACGTATTAATTTATTATGAGGGATATTATTAGTTAATATTATGTTACAAGTAGAACGAGTGATATTATTAATATGTATGTGTATATTGATGTATAAAGAAGTTAAGGCAATAAGATAAGATTTCTCTAAATTCAATTGTTTAACGTAAGGTGATAAGATTTTATTAATTTGTGTGAATAGTAATGAATAAAAATTTTGGTTTCTTTCCCTCAGTTAAAATTTTGTCTGTGATGTTTGGTGCGTAATCATTTGTGAATTTCTGTTAGCCACAGAATCTAGGTAATTGTTTTAGTTAGGTGAATTATTACACAACGCAATACTAACCACTATACGTTTGAAATATAAGGAATAAGTTAAAAATAATTAATACTCTGACTTTGATTGTTTGAAATAAATAAATAAGTAGCAAAAAGTATAGATACAACATATATATATATATATATATATATATATATATATATAGTGGAATCTCGATCTATCGTTTTTCAAGGGACCGATTGAAATGAACGATAAATGCGGGAAAACGATAGAAGCTGAAACATAACAAAGCAATATGATCGTTGGGACTGGATAAAATGAACGGTACATACGGAAAAACGATGGATCCGAAAATGATCGATCGAGATTCCACTGTATATATATATATATATATATATATATACATATATATATATATATATATAAATATATATATTCTTTTAGACATTTGTCTGTTTTATTCCTGTGAGAGTAATAAATATGGATATGTGTCTATAGAAAAGATCTAGTGCCTATTTTTTTCTCAAATTGTCACATAAAATCCACAACAAACGTTTAAAACTGGCTATGTTTTCAACCTTCAGCGTAACCGAAAATGGAATGCCATAGGATTTCTGACCGAAAGCCTCTATTTTATATCGTACGAGACCTAAAAAAGAAAATATTCTGTTTCATAAATGCACTTACTTTTGCAACGTAAGTGCAAAGAGCGACGTACAATTTTGCTTCATCCATTCTTGATAGTCTATTCGGTTTTATTTTCGCAGTGATTTTTTATTGGACACATTTCCGCTTTTTCATGTTAGACTTATCACAAACGCAAAGCTCTCAAACGAAAGAACATTAAGGCAACCCTGTTTTTCAATTGCTTTTAAAAGCTTTGAAAGTATTATGTTTGAAAGTAAATGTCTTTATTGAAAAATTTATACATCTTACAGGAATGATACAGGATGGTGTTTTTATTACTCACACATACGCTTTTCCCTTTTTAAAAATTAATGTATTTCATAAAAGGTTTTCGTTTTGTGTTTTAAAGCACGCATCTCCTTTTAAGAACTACAGACTATAGAATATTTAAAAACGTAAATATATAAGGCATGTGTGTCTTCAAATGAAAGAATTAATTGTATTTAATGACTCAAATCTATAAATAAAATGCAAGACGTCCTCTACAAACAAAGTTTTTTTATGTTAAGGGGAAAATATGCTACATCACATTCTGTACATATATTTTTATAATGTATAGGATTGTACATGTAATCCTGTATTCTACTGGCGAGGTGTCTGAATAGCTTGATGGAAATTCCTAATTTCAGTATCATACGTGTCGATAAGATTTCAGCATATTGGAGGATATTGGTACCCTGATCTTCAACTTTGAAACAGGTACTCGGGTAACTCATCTGTACCGATGATGCGAAAAGAACTCATCTTTCGAATTCTATTCCTCGCATGACAAAGATTTTCTATTTTAAGCCTATGACAAAGAATTTTGATGAACGATTTTTTATTTTATTTTTTATATACAAACTGCACACTTTTTAAGTTGTTATAATTTTTAACCATAAAGAGTTTACTTATTTTTCTTAGGGTGAGTTATAATTTTTTAGAATTCTGAGGCATCATCATTGTAAGGTCATTTTTACAGGACCTGTGGCTGAATTGTATTATTTTTCTATCCTCGAGAGCAGTAACCCCAAGAGCAGCATTTTCCTTGCGAGTGGGAAAATTTTTTATTTTTCTAAATCTCTACATCGTAAACTTCTGAGGTATTGGATCAAAATTAACCCCCCTGGTTTAAATAAATCACCGTTTGAAGAAGAAGTGCCTTAGGCAAATGAGCGGCGCTTTTCTGCTAGATGATAATCCCCGTGGATAGCGTACATGCTTGAGGGTGAGAGCGAAAACACTACGAGAAGAGGTCGGACGGAGACGATATGCGAACGAAAAAAAATTGGAGTGAAGATCGCTTTGCCGTACAGCAGCCCGACATTATCAAGTTTACCGAAGGCGTTTAAAATTTAGCTATCCTTCCAGCGACCTGGTCATAAAGTGATGACAGAAAGGTTAGTGTGGTGTATGTACAAGCAGTGGCGTGGCTGAATTCTGGTAGTGTTTCCGTAATATAACTACCGGGATTAACACACGCTATAAATAACTCCCCGTTGCCTGCTAGCGATCGAATACGGTATTTATGTAGTCTAATTGTGTTGTAATAAATAGTTTTGTGTAGAAAACCTTGTCGGATCTTGTTAATGATGAGTACATTGTTTAGTATATACAGTACCTTAAGGGTAAAGGAAACAGTGAACTTCAGAAACTACTGTTATTATTATCATTAATTTAAAACTTCTTTTCAGTTTTCCAATGTGTTAAAGTGACCCATTTTCAACACCGTGGCGATTTCTTATTTATCTTCCATTAATAATTTGAAATATTGTGGAGGCAGAAATCAAACAGTATGTCTTTGAAATATCATGAAAAGATTCAAACCACTGAACTGTTGTTGAAAATCCTACAATTGAAGATGAACAATGGCCAATGCAAAAATCGAACTCATCTACTTGGCACCCTTCGCTACAATTTCAACTACTGCATTTCGATGCTATGTTGTTGATCTTCTTTACTTCAAATGGGCACAATTCTAGTCATATAATAATTCGCTGATCACAATAAGTTTCATTTTGAGTTTCATCGCAATAAAATTCAATTTAGAGTTCCATCACAGTTCAGTCTCATTTAGTGTTCCACCACTATACATTTTCGTTAAAAAATAATATATCCGATTCTTCTCCTATCGCAAAATTATATCTTTAATCCTATTCTTTCACTTTAACGTTTATAAAAATATCACAGTTATGAATAATATTCCCCAGATATTCAAACGATTGTTTCATTTCCCAAATGGACATCAAATCGCGGTTATGGTTTGAACGCGCAATTAATGGAAGCATTCTAAATCTTTTCTTGGAAAATATTCCAGAGCTATTAAACAAAGATCATTCTCATACAATGGATGAAAAAAAACAAAGCAAAATTTCTAAATACTTTGCTTTTCTGAATAAATATAGTGAATTATAAGTAAATTATAATTACATTAGGAAACTTCTTTCGCACAGAAAAAATTACACTCATTCAAAATTTATTTAATCCTTCGTAAAACTTCATTTTAGATTTAAGGTTATTTCAAGAAATATAAATAAAGATTTTATTTTCTCATTTTTATTATGCAGAGGTAAATGAGATGTGGTTATTTTAATGTCAAAAAAAGAAATTAATAAGAATAAATTAGTTTTTAACAGATTTCCTCACTCAAAATACATTTTTTTTATTAAGTAAGGAAATTGCTCATATTGTTAGCTGTTATTTTTATCTAGGATTTTAATGAAAAGATATATTGTTGATTTATCTACAGATAAATTCAGATAAATAGTGCCTTAATTTACTATACTACTTCATCATATATTAAATAGGATTGTTCACTATTCTGCAGCGTCTATGGATAAGTTTTAGCGTACAAACTGTTTCATTCAGTTGTGTTAACTGACTTTTAACGAGAATGGATTATAAGGATGCTAATTATCAACTCTATGCGCGACATTTCAGTTCCTCTGGAGATTTCGAGAATAAACAGTATGCGATGTCATTTGTAAATGGATGTAATTTGGGCCTAAATCAAACCACGTTCAGGAAATGGGCCAAATTAATCGCAAGATACATGGGTTTTGGGCCGGACAAAGGGAACAAAAGCGTTTTATACAGTAGTTACAGATCAAACACGCTCATAAAACCTTTTAGAGATTTCGGGAACAACTGACGGCGAAAAAACAGCACAAAGGACCTTTTCAGTTGTTCTCTAACTGACAACCATAACATATTCTGACGGCTAGCTGACATTGTGTATATGGTGCAAATGCTGCAGTCTGGAGAAGAGACGCCTATGGATAAAAGTGTTAGGGTTCCTATTCCATCTGTAACTACGTAAGACGAAAGCCACGAAAAAAAAAGTCATCTTATATTCATCTTACTTAGAAAGTTTTACGTCATGGTATGCTATTGGTTTTTGTGTGTCTTAACCATTTGATGAACCATTTATAATCCATTAATGTTATGTACTATAAACATAGTCGTAGAGTGCTAACTTTTTTTTCGGGGGGGGGGGGGGGGAGGACATGAATTGAATTTAGTTAGGGCCCTCCTCAGTGCATTGACTACCGGACGGTCCTTAAATAAGTTAAAGAATTGATGGCCTTTAAAGACTTTATTTAAGGCCATTCATTAAGGACTTTACAGAATTGATGTTTGAGTAGTATTCAAATGTTATACAATGAGAAAAATAAACATAATATAAATAAAATGAGAAAAATATAGCATCGAATTTTTGTTATGGATCCTATCACTGTTAAAAACTATGTTAAAGCTAAAGATATAATCGGAATCTTCAGTGTCACAGTTTGAAAAAGCGGGGAAAAAAACTTTCTTAAAAGTTTTCTACAATTTTCCGATTTTAACTGAACTTCTATTAACGTTTTAATTTATATGAAGTTAAGTTGAGGAGGGCACGTGCCCCCCGTGTGTCCCCCGACGCTACGCCTATGACTTTTAAACTATAAAAGCTATGACATAACTGAACATCCTCGCCAATCTCTGCATTAGAAATGACAAACTTGCTCAATGTAGGCGCCTACTTCGATCACGAAGACACATTATACACAAAACAAAAAGAGTTGTAAAACCGCAGGATGGTTCTGAATTCCCACAGGCGCTTTCGCAGTCTTTCTTAAATGCCCTGCTTTCATTTACGACTGATGGTTGCTTGGGCAGGACAGTACCTTGCTCCGCCCAATCAAGGATTGTTATTAAAAAGATAGTACCCTCTGTGAAGAGATGGTCTGAGTAGGGATAGTCACTTTTCTTGATCGAAATGGGGAAAGCTTCGAAGACACTCTTCGAAAAATTATAACCGAGGATTAGAGAAACAAAGAAATGCGATTTTTGCATAGAATGAGCATTTAAGTGTAAATTTTCATTAATGCATCATGATCTGTAGGAAGTATATAAAAAGTAAAGTGTTTGTATGAAAGTAAATTTTGGTGATTTAAATGTGTCAATAATGCTTGTTGATACTTATTAATATTCGTACGCAAATGCAAATTACTCTTAAGAAAATAATTTGTCTATTGTATGAATATTCTTTAAATGAAAATATGCTTTTATAGACATAAAACTTTGTATTTATACTGTGACTAACTACTGAACTACCATAAATTAATTGCTGTACATCTTAAAGAAAAGTACTTAATTTTATCAAGGAAGTTTTTACCAGAATTTTCGTAGTATTTTCTGACGATTTTTTGTCTTTTCAGTGTATTGTACTTTTCGGTTTGTTACAGATTGGTTTAAGGCCATTCCTGTACAGTAAATAGATTTGCTCTTTACATCCGATATGAATCCTTTTGCGCAACTTTCGGGTGAAGTGGATTTCAGATTACGAAAGATTGTTAAAAAAATCCGACAGTTAAAAGCCGCGTAGAAAACACAACGTCTCGCCTTTAGAAGAAAAAATTATTTTTATTATGGCAGGACGATTGAAACCGATCTCAAAGGTTTCAATCGTCCAACTTTCGAACACAAGGATTTAGAAGCCAAGTAACAGATTTGTTTGAAAACCAACAAGCAGGATATTAATGGTTTTGGCAGTTTGTATCAACGTTAAAATAATCTTTTGCCTTGTTCTGATTTTAAAGAATGACTTCTTAAAATGAACATATGAAAAACTTTTAAGGCACGTAACTTTCATAGCTGTCCTAAGGCTTAATTACGTATCACCCACTGCACTTTCATGGACCATTAAAATAGGATGAAATAGATCTAAATTCACAATTACTCCGTTTCCAAGTGCTTTTTTTATGGCTTTATTCTGAAATGGCGTTGCACATGTCACATGCAGTGATATTCCATAAAGTAAGGAACTTTAGATGAACAGTGTATTTATTAAGTAAATATTTCAGTTCAAAACAATCTAAAACATTGGAAATTAATTTTACTTAAAAATACATATATCGATTTAAAAAATTTCATAACATTAAATCCTTTAAAGCTTCATTTGTCCTTTCTTCGTATCATAGAGTCAGAAAAAGGAATAAATGTTAATATAAATAAAATTTATATAACTCATCACTGCTTACGTTAAGCAGAAAATATGTTTAAGAAAGATTGAATATAACTTTAGGACATCAAAAATTTTAAATTCATAAATAAAACATTTTGAAATGTTTCGCTTCAGTCAATGTTTTAAGTGGCCACTGTTGAAATTTAGTTCATTGTAACATAATAAATTTCCTTCGAATATATTTTTCATTATTTATATTATTACCATAAATGAAATTCTATACTCTAAGGAGATATAAATTTCATCAAATTCAGAGTTTCTAACGTTGTTAGAAACTATTTCAAGATGCAGATTTTTACTATTCTCTTCCCTTTAGAAGGAAAATTTTTCTTTATCAAAATACACAGTGCTGAAATATTTCTCATAAATGTAAATAAAATAAAAAATGAAAAGAAATAGAAGTATGATCTGATATCTCTAAACAACAGTAAAGGTTATTGTTGTCGGGTGATAACTTGAAGCTATATTGGGTTGGTGTCCACTGCTAATCCACAGAATTTTGATAACAAATTTCTTTAATCAACATTGTTTCTAATAATTCTCTGCTTTAAATTTTTAATATATCATTACTATATAATGCAAATTTCACTTTGCCATACATAAACCATATTTAATTTTAAATCCAGAGAACATATATTTTTCTATTATAAAAGTAAACCTGGCAGTCATAGAAGAATTAGAAGTATTAGATTAAAATGATAAAGTTACAAAATAAATGACAATAAAACACAAATAAATGACAATAAACACAAAATAAATATACGTTTACAGTGGTAAGATTATTGTCTCTAGTAGCCCGATATGAAACGTTTAATCCAGATTTGTTAGTATGAATGTATTTAATCTTATTAACACATATATGAAGGTATTTATTCTTATTTTCTCGTTGTAATAATCAGCAGATGTGATACATTACTCATTAAAATGATGAATTAAATTATACTTTACTCCTCCTTTATTACGAGCTATATAAAGCAATGTATAAACTATCTTATGTCTACTATATACAACAGTTTAATATTTGCTATTTCAAAGCTCAGCGATGATGCATTTAATTTTGATTCAAAATGACATAACTTAGTATATATATTTTACCTCTATATATTATAAATGTATCACATAAAATCAAATTTTCACAAAACCTGATACATACCAAATACCTCACGAAGTTTGATGATCGATTTTTTTTAACCTGTTACTTTTTCCAGGGTACTTTCCCTAAGTCTCCACTTTTACTCTAGAATAATAAACAAGAGCAGTACTTTCAATCCACTACGTGAAATACGTGGGTAGATTTCAGATGATAAAAAGTTTAACTTTCTTCCTATGTCCAGCGAATTATGCAACAAAACTTAATATTTTGTTTTCGAAGTCAAATCTCTGGTGTCAAGTTTTCCATCATCTAGAAAGGAAAATATATCGCAAAGTACGAAAAAAGCATAAGCTAGAATAAGAAAAAAATATCTTTTGATATTGAATGGTCTAAATCCCAACTTTTGCTTTGAGTGCATAGTCATAAAAAAATAAGAGGCCTGCCTGGGGGAAAAACTGTTTGAATTTAAGAATAAAATAAGTTTTTGAAACAAAAGATTTGAAGTAAATATACCAAGCGAAGTGATATATATGGAAACCTATTCAGATAGAAATTTATGGTATATGTTTATTGAATTTAACGAAATCGTGCCTAAATATTGTGTTTAAAATTCTTTTTAATAAACTCATAAGACAATGTATGGTGAATAAATATTGCTTAAATCAATCTCTATACTCTCAATCTCTGTGATTCAACAGCGACTGAAGAAAACTGGCAATTAAACATCTAAAACTTTTAAAGTCATTAACGATAAAAAATAATAAATACTACGAATTAAAGTTGCAGAAATTCTCTGTAATATATGATTGTTCATCTATACGGGGCACGGTGGCCCGGTCAGCTAAGGCATCGAGCCAGTGACCTACAAGTTTCTGGTTCGATACCCGACGTTGACAAAACATCCAACGTGTACCTTAATGACGACTAGTGCAGGGAAAAAATCTGTCGCAGCTACAATGTCCTCCAAGTTCCCAAACATTACCTCTGGAGGTGAAGGGGTCAAGTGCTCCAGTCTCGTCACTTGGTTCAAAATTTCAGGACCAAACGGTTATAGCGTGGACCCACCCCCTGTGGTGCACCAGGGGCAACGCATGCAATGCATGCGGCGAAGAGGTCTCACACTTCTGGCTTCTCACGGGAAAAGAGTATCGCTCAACCTCCCAGCCATTGGAGAAAAAAAACTTTAAACCTATAGTAAACATATCATCTATCCTAATGAAGTAGGGATGGAAGAAACCCACATGCTCTGATAAATTTTCTATTGTTACATTATTTACTCCATAGTCTTAAAATCAAAAATGTTAAACATTTTTCCAACACCAGATTTTTCACCAAATTTCCATATTTAATTCAAAGCTTTAGAAATATCTGCAGCATTTTCGTTTCAATCTAAAAGACGCGCGAGTAAACTCTGAAAGAGCAAAGTATAATTTCTTCCATATTCCGGGGATTGTACTCAAAAAAAAATTTCCATATTTCTATCAAGGAAAATCTCCCTCGGCACTGTTTTTCTTGTTGCAGGTAAGGAAAATGTTTCCCTCTAAGACTGCAGGATAAAATGAAGCAAAAAAAAAAATTGCCTAGATATTGAAAGGACCAAATCCCACCTTTTCAACAGACCGAGAGGATCAGTCAAAGAGAATGAACAGCGTGACACTGAAACACACCCTTAAGTTTTATAGAATGGGCTAAAACAAAACGAGATGGGGAACTATATGAAAGCTGTGGAAAGGAATTCAGAATAAATTCGGAAACTTCATCTCGAGACGATTTTTAGACGATGTATATTGTATTCACAATACTAAATTACATAAAATTCTTGTGTTTTAAATGCTCTATTTGATATCCCTTATTCTGAACTATCTTTCGACACAGCAATTTCCAGGATAATAATGCCTTTTGAAGTGTCATAAGAGGTATTCTATCCCATTCAACCTGAACAGCTTTCCAGAGTCCTGTAAGGGTTTTTGGGACGAATTTGGATAATGCTGATTTTAAAAGTCCGAAAGCACAAAAATCCATAGGTGATACATCGGGAGATTTAGTAGGGATATCAGTGAAGGGTATGGCCTTGATACCAGTTTTTTGTTCCATTTCTTTTAGGAAATTTACAGTGGATTTTGATGTGTGACTGCTAGCTTTGTCCTGATGAAGTCTCACAGATTGATGGCACTGTGGGTAAAGCGATGGTATTTCATTCAGAAAAATTGGCGATAAAATATGTTCCTCATAGTATTTGGAGTTAATCTTGACATTTTTTCCACTCTCTTTATTTTTAACTTGGCATTATAAGAAAAACCAGCAACAATCATGAATCCCTTAGAAAAACTTTCTTTCGATTCTTTGAACCATGTACTTAAATTTGTTTCTCCCCTTTTATGATAATAAATGGCTCTTTTTTTGTTGCAATCATTTAAATACACCCATGATTTATCTATTGTGACAATTGTTTTCCATTTTTCTTTGGATAAGTGTTTCTCATATAGAATTCTGCAGCGTGTCCTGCGTTCAGCGATATTATTTGGAAGAAGACGATGCACATTGCGTTTTTTCGCTTTCTTAAGATTTAAATCAACGTTTATCATTTTGTTTACAGTGGACACCGAGCATTTTAATGATTTTGAAACTGTCCTTTGACTAGGGGGATTTTCTTTTAACATTAAACAACGTACCTTTGCATTAGTCGAAGATGTCCGTTTTTTCCTTGGATACTTGTTTGGAATTTTTGTCCCACTTGAGGCTTCAATTTGACGTTTTTTCCTTTCTTGTTGACGATATTACCTATCGATGCTTTACATATCACAAAACCATGACTCTCACATCGTTTTTGGATAACGGAGTATGCATATTTCTCTTCGGAAAGAGCATAAATGTAGCCTTCGAACCACTGCTTTGTTAAAAACGCCATTTTGAATAAAAACAAAACTTTCAAGCCGCAGACGATAATTTTAACTTTTAAAAACATAGTGCAATTGCAATTATTTCTTTTGCAGCAAACGATTTTTTATTACCGCTTACCAAAATCGTCTAAAAAATGTGCGAACAGCCTCCGTATATATATATATATATATATATATATATATATATGTGTGTGTGTGTGTGTGTGTGTGTGTGTGTGTGTATATATATATATATACAGGGTGGTTATAATTAAAGTTCCACTTTGAAATAGTCATAAAAGGAAAACTACTCGACCAAATGTTATCAAACTTGGTAATAGTTTAAAGAAGGGCATGGAAATTTCTTTTCCGCAAATAATAATAATAATAATAATAAATAAATAAATAAAACACTCACCACCAGGGGGAAAATGGTGCTGTATGCAATATTGTTAAACGAAATAAAACATGAAGACCTCGGTTTCAAATGTGTTTAATCGTTTCTGAAACGTGTTACAAAGCATGTTCAATGTGGCGCCCACCATTTTCCGAAAGCAAGTTACATCGCATTACTGCATTCTCAACAGTAGCTCTTAGCATACCAGGAGGAATGTTACGGACATGTCGGTGTATCGCATCTTTCAATTCCGCCCAAATTCTTTAGATTATCACCATTAACAGTGCTTTTGAGATAACCCCATAGCCAGAAGACACACGTTTTGACGTCTGGTGATCTGTAAATTAGCGATCTGTAAGAAAACGATTTCCGGAATGCGCCCAGTTTAAATTGTCATTTTGTTTAGGTCAATGTTTCTTAAGGGTATACAAAGTGTTAAACCCGTTTAACAAAATGTTAAGTTAAATTCCGACCCTTATTTCGTTTAACAATATTGCATACAGCGCCATTTCCTCCCTGGTCGGTGCGTTTTTTAACTTTTTTTTGGGTGGAAAAGAAATTCCCATGACCTCCTAACTTAAACTATTACCAAGTTTGATAACATTTAGTCCAGTAGTTTTCCTTTTATGACCATTAAAAAGTGGAACTTTAATTATAATCACCCTGTATATAACCACTTTATGGCCGTTCTTGCAAAGGGGGTATGAAATTTTCCTTTCTAAAGAGGGAATCTGAAAAATGGGTCCCGTAAGCTAAAGGTTAAACTTTGTAACTTGTTTAATTCTAATAATTCTTCGTAAATCTATATAAATATATTTAATTATTATTTCTCAATGTTTATGACCTTCTCTACTCCTATTTACTTGGATTTATGGAGTTTATCTAGGATCTTTTGGAAACTAAACAGCAATAAATAAACAACAAGTTGTATAAAATGCATTAAGGAAAACTCAGAGAGGGAAAATATTATTTCCCTCGTAACTCAAGAACAGAATGAAAAAAAAATTTTCATACTCAGTTCGGAGAAAAATATTCTTTGTCACTACTTTTTATCAGGCGGAGAGGGAAATAATTTCCAGAAAAACCACAAAGAAAAAAATGAAGAAAAATAATCCCAAGATACAGAAGAGTCCGAATCCCACCTTTTGAATCAACGGAGGAGATCAGTCATAAAAAATGAAGAGCACGTCACCGGAACACCTTTCTTGGGTTTTATTCAATTTCTTTGCATTTGCAAAAACAAATAGAGTGCACCGAACGTACTGCAGCTGATATAAAAAAGGAAGAATATTTTATCGGATTCACTGATTAATACTCAAAGAACTCTTTTCTAATTCGAATTGACTCAAGAGTAACTGATTTTTCACTTTTAAACAGAATTTTAGCTTTTTTCAACAAAACGAAGTTAAAAAATGAATCTTCCCTGCGATCAGATTTATCATAGTAAATAAAAAAAAAATCAATGGGATTATTAAATGACTTCAATTTTTATATTTCTCTTTAGAACATTAGAGGTTTTTTTTTTAAGATTTTCTAATATTTGAAATTTCACTTCTTTAGCTTCACCATCTTCGCAAAAGGCATTACGAATACTATTTTAATCTATTTCACTTCAAGAATTAAACGCATTTTAGAGAAAAGGATATATGACTTTGCTCCTGACTCATAGGTTTAAGGTCTTAAGGCTTCATTTTTCAAGGAAAATTCATGTTTAGTTCAAGAATTCAAGTTCAGTTTAGTTCAGCAGGTATAATATCTAAAGAGAAAAGAATATATGACTTTGCTCCTGAATCATAGGTTTAAGGTCTTAAGGTTTCATTTTTCAAGGAAAATTCATGTTTAGTTCAAGAATTCAAGATCAGTTTAGTTCAGCAGGTGTAATATCTAAAGAGAAAAGAATATATGACTTTGCTCCTGACTCATAGGTTTAAGGTCTTAAGGTTTCATTTTTCAAGGAAAATTCATGTTTAGTTCAAGAATTCAAGTTCAGTTTAGTTCAGCAGGTGTAATATCTAAAGAGAAAAGAATATATGACTTTGCTCCTGACTCATAGGTTTAAGGTCTTAAGGTTTCATTTTCCAAGGAAAATTCATGTTTAGTTCAAGAATTCAAGTTCAGTTTAGTTCAGCAGGTGTAATATCTAAAGAGAAAAGAATATATGACTTTGCTCCTGACTCATAGGTTTAAGGTCTTAAGGCTTCATTTTTCAAGGAAAATTCATGTTTAGTTCAAGAATTCAAGTTCAGTTTAGTTCAGCAGGTGTAATATCTATTTTAAAACTGGAGCACTCTTGGATTGATTACTTTTTATTTCTTGAATTTAATTAATTATTAAATGCAATATTTTCATTTATTGAGTGCATAATACTATAAACGTCATAATGAAAATTATGATGACTTTATTTCATTTTTCTTTTCTTTTTCGTCTCTTTCAATATGTACCATTGTATAGTACTGCAGGGAAATTCTGTTTTTATTTTCCCAGATTTATATTTCCCTACCTTTAAAAGAAGAAACGAAAATAATATTTTAGCAGATTAGTATGGTTTTTCTTTTTCATTTTCTGGTTTTAATAAATGAAAATTCCCTATAAATTGTATTTTTAACGTTATATATAATTAAAAGAAAATTGTAACAATCTTCTATTTAAACTGGAAATTAGACCCATATTCCCTTAGATTCAGACTAAAACTCTCCTAGCTATGTTATCTCCGTGATAATAGGACATCACAATTTGAAAGAGTTTCTACACGCCCTCCAATTCTTTCAGAGACCCCTGACACAATATTTTAGACTGAATTGGATTTTACTATATTTCATCGATGCCGATATTTTGCCATCATGAGTTATTATGCACGTCTTAAGGTCGATTCGTTCTTTTCAACGTCAACCCTTGTGAAAAGGCCATGTTTCAGGCACGGAGTGGAAATAGGGCCCGCCGAGTCTCAAGTTTAGAACTTGTCTGATAGAACTTTATCAGGGAATTGAAAACCTTTCACGTTTAATCCATTTCCTATTAAATACAAGAATAATTACAAGATAACATGAACTTTTTATATACCATGATTTTAAATTTTCCGTTGAATCATATAAACTTGACAATTCTATGTATTAATAAACACTTTTTTAAAAAAATGTTTGATGAATTATCCCATCAACTTGAAAGAAAATGAAGTTAATTGGAAGTTAACTTGCGTTTAACTTTTCGTTCCCGTTCCGGGCGATAGATGGCTGCACTAGTCTACAAAACAAAATTAACTGAAAAGCTTATCTTAACTGAAAAAATTAACTGAAAGTTTATTCAATTCTGCTGAAAGATGGCTAAAAGTATCAAAAAAATACATTGCCATCGTGTTCTGAGCTATTCTAAAAGTTTCAAATGTCTAGCTAGTCGGGAAGTTAGTTAAAAATCGATTGCAAGATTTGCACTAGACAAACACACAAACACACCCACAAACAAACAAGAACAAACAAACAAGAAAGAGAGTTAATAAAAACATGGAAAAACGTATGTTCCTATTATATCAGTTGTGGCCAATCTTTTATGTGTACGTGCCACATAAAAAAAAATTGAAAATTCGACATGCCGCAAAGAAAATGTACTGTAGAAAATAACTTCAATATAATATCTGTGTTTGCAGTGTAAAGAGTGCCAAGTCCAAAATCGTAGTTTTGAGAAAAACGGGATTGGAAAAAAAAACGGCTTTTGTAAAGTCAGTTTTTTAAGTATAATTTTTAATATTTTTTCTTGAAGTAAATGTTTCCAATTTTATTTTTGTTGAATAAAGAGTGTTAAGTCCTTGATTGGAACATAACCCCTTTGACACTAACATGTATGCGTTTTGTTTCACGTATCCCAAATTTTCCCTGATGAATAAAAATATTTAGGAGTGGAATTGGACCTGCTGTAGCCCTCTATTTTTCAAACATTCCTGGTTTAATAACTCCTTTAAGCACATTTTGGACTGAACACTCTTTGCACAACAAACACAGATATAATAACTATGAAGCACAGAACGCAGCAACACATTTTTAAAGGTGTTTTTAATAGAGAAGTAGTTATTTTAATATTTTCTGAAACACAGACGAAAATACTTAAATTCTTTTTAATTATATTTTAAGCATATAAAATTTTTAAAAATGATTACAATCAACCTATTTTTTTATTTTTTCCTTTTGTTTTGAGAACGTAAGGATGTGGCAGTTATCGATACTAGTCTTTAATTAATACTAGCCGCTGCGCGACCACCATGGTCGCTTTTAGTTTTATATTTTCATTTGTAAAACAACTCAACTGAAAGTAACGTATATAAAGAACGTTACCATTACCTATCATCATAAATATATGATGTTATGGGGTACTGGGAGCTCAGCCAAAAAATTTATAATCATTGCAAAATTCACTATAAGGGCCTGTTCACATAGGAGTCCGTTTCGTAGCGTTAAGGGAAAGATGACGTTGAGACGAAAATAAACCAATGATAGGCGTTAAAAATTTCATTGCTAATCGTTTGGAGGCCTATGATTGGTTTATTTTCGTCTCAACGTCATCTTTTCCTTAACGCAACGCAACGCACTCCTATGTGAACAGACCCTAAGGCTGATTCTAAAAAACGTGATTAAAAAATGTGAATTTTCATTACTTGAGAACAGAATTAAAGATAAGACTGAGAAACCCAATACCAATTATTTTAAAAATTGCATCCCTCTCTGTATGTACAATTTTTCAAAATTAATATATCTATAATTTATCATTACATCAAGTAAGAAGTTGTTGGGGAAAGTTTTTTCACTTAAATGGAGTAAAAATTCAGCAAGTACTAAAATATAGTGTGGATTACATCACTTTCTGTATGTACTATTGTTCACAATTCAGATATCTCCACTTAATCATATCGAATAATAAATTGTTGAGAAAAAATTTCTTCACGTATAAAATGGAGTAAAAATTCAGCAAGTACTAAAATATAGTGTGGATTACAACTATGATATTCATAAAACTTCTTGATATACACAGTTGAGCATTTCAGAAGTAGGAGATACTACAGGGACAGAATCAGTAGAACGGACTCTAGATAAACCTACATACAACTGTCCATGACTAAACACTGGATTTGATAGGTCGGGACATATTTTGTCAAACCATCAGCGGTTGTAACAAATTCTGCCACTGCCCACACGCGGTTTTAAATTAGGGACGGCCGCTAATCTGGGTGTAGAAATATCGTCGATTTTTGTGCCGCATACCTACGCGTTCTATATATATAGATATTTTTATTCCGCCTGAAAGTGTGTTAGTATTTGATTTTACAATCTATATAATAACAGCTGAAGGTAAACAAATGTATGTTAGTGAGCGGACACGGGTACGGGCTAATCTCGCGAACCGAGCATAGCAGGATATCGCGACTGGTACCGATATACGCAGACGGACGAGACGTGTGCACTGATGATATCCTCAACTTTCAAAACTTTAAACTTTTTTAATTATTAAATTAAAACCGCCAACTCAAAAGAGGCGGACAGGAGAAACAGCTGACATTCCAGCTCCTTTCCGTTTCGCAAATTTCCACTATTTTCATGCATGCAAAATTAAACTTTTCCGCCCACCAATCGACAAATATTTTATTCCCATGTTTTTTACAACTCTTCATCTTTAAGGATATACACTTTTTTATAAAGTTAAAAATGTTTTTCATTGCAAACGAAGCTTTTTCCCCAAAGCAGTTTTCCGAATTTCACGAAATCGACAATTATGATGGACAAATATTTCGGTTTTCTGCACTATTAATGTCAATTTTACGATTTATCGGTATTTGCTAGATGTTCAGCTTCCAAAATATACCCAATACATTTAATAAAAAAAAATGTTATCATTCTAAAAAAGCGTACTTACAAAACTCCCTTTTGAAATTTCCCGCGCTGATCGCCATAGCATCTTAATGTAACTGAATGGGGAGTTCGTAATTTTTCGACTTATTATTTTACTCATTAATAATTCCAGCAATTTCGTGAAAATTGTTTCTAATTAAAGAGCAACTGATGAGGATTCTTCCGCCACCAATTTTGAATTCCTGAGAACTGTCTTTCTATTTTTTAAGCACTTTTTCTTCTATGAGATTTAATATTTACATTCGGGCATGTTGCCAAAATGAAAAATTATTAGTTGAGAACGAGTCTGAGAATGAGTCATTTAATAATTGAAATCCAGAAAAAATTTTAAAGTACCAGAAAAAATTTTAGTTTTAGGAAATGAGAATTTAAAACCTTTAGAATTTTTTCTAATTGAAAGAACTTTTTTGTTTAAAAAGCAAAATTTGAAAACGGAAATTTGAAAGAATTATTTCAAAAGCCAAAAACCAAAATTTGAAAGAGAGAATTTTAAATAATTATTTCGTTTTTTAAAAATTCTAATATATTTTTAAAAGTTATTATACAGTTTTTAATCTTTAAGAAATAAAACCCTTTCATTTTAAATCGAAAAAGCAACACATCGTGTTGCCACGCAGCTAGTATCTTATAAATTGTTGCATGTGTATCTCGCTTTATTGGAAAACATCTTTGAAAAACCACCAATATAAAACCTAAAATAAAAACGTGTAGATTTCAGAAAAATTTTTGACTTCAGATTTTTTTTCGCACATCGAAAATGAATGACGTGCCACTTCAGGATAGTTTTTGCGCAACTTGTGGCACGTGTGCCTCACGTTAGTCATCATTGCTATATATGCTGAGGAGAAGTTAGTTATTTATTTGTATGAAAAGAAACTGTATACTTAGTAAATTGGAAAAGGAAAAATTCCAGGGTGTGACAAATTGCAAAAATTAACTATCTATATATATAAAACGCGTAGGTATGCGGCACAAAAATCGACGATATTTCTACACTCCGAATGGCAACGGCTGCCACTACCAGATGTAAACATTAGCGGCTGTCCTGAATTTGCAACCGCGTGTCAACATGGATTTACGTACTGAAATCAGGAATGTTCGAAAGCTCGCTGCACGATCAAATGAAAGTTGGGAACTGTCTCAAGAAGGAAAGCGAAGAAATAATTCATTAAGAGAGAGGCGTGAAAGAGAGAGCATAAATAATCGCGAGGTTAGGCTTAACCGTCGCCGGCATAGCAATCAACAACCAGTAATAGTTAATTTTCTACACTTTTTCCAGTACATGCCGAATTTTTACTCCATTTTATAAGTGAAGAAATTTTCTCAACAATTTATTATTTGATATGATTAAGTGCAGATATCTGAATTGTGCACAGTAATACATACAGAGAGTGATGTAATCAACACTATATTTTAAATTTCCCCCCAACAATTTCTTATTTGTTGTATCGATATCTTAATTTTGAAAAATAGTACATACAAAGAGGGATGTAATTTTTAAAATCATTGATGTTGGGTTTCTCAGTCTTATTTTGAACTCTGTTCTGAGGTAATGGAAATTCACATTTTTTGATCACGATGTTCTAGAATCAGCCTTATAGACAGAAATCAGCCTAAATAGCCTAGAATCAGCCTTATGAATTCCCCTTAACAACGTATATTCATGATGACAGGTAATGGTAACATTCCTTACATATGTTACTTTCAGTTGCGTTGTTTTGCAAAAGAAAATATAAAACTAAAAGCGACCATGCTGGTCGCGCAGCGGCTAGTAAATAGAAACATGAGTATTATGAAAACTTAGTTTAATCTCCCAGGAAAGCGATCTTTATTTTTAAATCTGAAAAAAATATGGGGTGATATTTAAAAACAAATTTGTATTTACGATTTGTAAAAGAAAAATGTAAAAAATAAATATAAAAACTGAAATATAATAAAAATTTAAAATTAAAATTAAAAATTGAAATATAATAATATAAATACAAATAAAATTGAAAAATATGTACCTTGAAATCTTATTAACACGATTTATTTTTTTTAATTTGAAACTGTGGATGATATTTACTTACAAACTTGTCTTTTCTATTTGTGAACGAGAAACATAAAAAATATAAATAAAATTTGATATAAAATAAAGGGAATGCTCTAAATCTACTTTCCTAAATGCAAAGATTTATCAATAAACAAACCACTTGAAACGCTTTCAGTACATAATACTTCCCTCTTCTTACAATCATCTAAAGTTTCGCATTCCTTAATCCTATTATTTCAAAGGCTTAGTGGCAGACATAATAACCTAAAAGTTGTAACATAAACATTCGTGAAAAAACTCTTAGAAAACAATGATATAAGAGTTACTCTCGGCATTGAATGTCAGGGTTCATAAAAACATTAAGCCTTTTTTCAGTCGTACAATTATAATGTCCCCAATTTTTTTTCTGTTTTTTTTTTTAAATAAGCGTATCTTTTTTTTTTCCTTAAAATAAAATTAGTAAATTATAAAACAAGATAAAAAATTAAAAATATTATTTTTAAAATGTATCATTTTTTTAGCTTCTTAAGATTGTTACACAAAAAAAGATTAACAAAAAGTGTGAAGAAATGTATGAAAGTAATAATGACAGCAAAATCCTTCAAATAAAAAATTTGACTGTAACAATTAGACAGTGACTTAAAGTTCAAATAAAAAGTTAGACTGTAATACATGAATATCAATGTTTACACTTCTGTAGTATGATAATTTTTTTGGGGAAAAATGATCATTAGACTTTAAACTGAAGTTAAAACATTAAAGCTACGCGAAATTAGAAAAAAATAATGAGAACGTTTTTGTATTAGAGCGTTATCGTTAAACGAAGAATTACGTTGAAAATTCTAAAGGGTGATATTTTGAAGATGTATAAAACTAGGCACAATATAACCCTTTAAATTTTTTAAATTCATAAAACAAAAGAGGCAAAGTTCTGTTTATCTCGTATAGCAAGAAACAGGAACTAAAATCGAAAGTTCCAAATACTTGAAAACTAATATTTAGAGATAGTATTTTCAGTGGTTCCAACGTTATCGTTAAGCAAAGAATTGTTTCTAAAAAGTAGTACTTCAAAATTAAATACACTTTTGTACAACATTTTAGGATATCCGTTTAGATATCCTAAATAGAAGTAAAAATTTATAAACCAAAATAAATCTACGGTCTGAATAGCCCTCAATTGGAAGATAGACTGAAGTTTAAAATATAAATGCTGCTTGAAAAAAGAAATGTTTAGTGACAATACCTTTTAATAAACCTTCAAAACACCCTTCAAAAAAGTGATCAAAACGCAACCACCACAAAAGGTAAAAATACAAATTTCAGGTAGACACTTCTAACGAAACTACCGCGGGTTATTAACATAGGATTACTTTTGTATGTATATTACTTTCGTATGTATATTACTTTTGTATGTAAACACACTGTACCAGATTTTTCCCCCATATAATTTAAATTATAAAATATTATTTTCATTTTAAAAAAAAACGAAAAATATCCTATAGTGTAAAATTTCTTTCTCTATTTCGGAATACAATTTTTTAAGATAATCTTTAAATCCAAGTCGGCAATCCTTGGCCAAATTTTCTCAGTAGGTTTACAACGAGGTGGGCGAATCCAATAGTGTTTGTACACAGCAGCCTTAAGAAAAAAATGTTATAAAATTTAGAGAGAATGTAATAGCCCCTTTTAGGAATATTCCTTCAAGTAATGTTAAATAAAATTTATTTTTCTTACCTGCTCGTTCACAAACTCCTATTTCCTACCTATATTTTTTACGTTCCTTGCTCAGAAAAGAAAAATTGTCCGAAAGCAGGGTATTGTCCGAAAGCAGGGTATTCCGTATGCTGCATGCATGAGAGGACATGCTGACACATGTTGTTGCAGCAACGACTTGAGATGTAACCTAATATTTCCCTTTTTTTCTGTTTCCTTGTAAATAAATTGTGAACGTAGAATTTAATGTCTTCTTTGTACTTCGTGATAAGAAGCTTTTCTTTCTAATCTAGTCATAACTAGTAAAAAGCTATTTATATCTTAAAAATGTAATTGTTAATAACAATTATTTTCAAAAATAATAAAATGAAAAAGAATTTATAATTATTAGTGAAATAATAATTAGTCGATAAAAATTATAAAAAAAAATTATTTTATTATCTTAAATATTATTTTAAAAGGAAATCAATGTATTTTTTTAATAATAAGAAGTAATGTATAGAATAATATTTTCCAAATTATAAAATTAATCATATTTAATTGACTGAATAAGTTTATAATATTATATTTCGTAAGTTATCTGTAAAACTTTTACTTCCTGAATTAGTGAACAGCTGTTTCCATTCGATGCAAAACATTTTTCCAGACATATTACAGGCGTTTCATCAATTCCGCTTCCTTAGTTCTATTTTCTGTGGAAACATTTCGTCTGTTGTTAATCCACAGATGCCGTGCCGAAGACTTCTCATTTTATTTACCTACAGTGCCTAAATCATTAAATGAAATTTTTATAAAAGTTACTTTTCGATCTATGCTAAAGTATAAACTACAACTTACAGGAAATTTGTAGAAAACGCAAAACAGGAACACACAACTTCTTACTACCCGCATTGAAAATAAAAGGGTGGCAACTAACTAATATATAGCTCCATTCCGTGGTACTGAATTAACATAGGATTACGTTCCTCGATAACGGTCCTCCGGAAAGCAAAATTTCAGACGCTAAAACCATCCATCCGTACCTAGCGATTTGAAATTTTGGCAGCTCGCCAAACCCAGTCTGTATCCTTTGTACAAGCAGTAAACAGTTAAACAGAAAAGTACCAAAATGCGTCAAAATTTTGTCATATATATATGTATAGATATACATACGTACATATATATAGATATATATGTACAAAACACACACATACATATATACATACATAAGAGGAAAGCAATGATAAGTAATCCTACGTTAATAACCCGCGGTAGTTTCGTTAGAAGAGACTAACTGAAATTTTTATTTTTAGTCTAACTACTTTAGAAAACATTTCGCAAAAACTTCTCATGCGGAAATAGCGTTTAATGCACATAAACTGAAATAATACCTATATTAAGGATAAACAACAGGACCGTAAAAATGTAGCAATACAGTATAACCTACATAACACCTTCTATAGATACGGGCTGATACATGGGAATCTATCTTCTTTTTAAATATCGTAATAACACAAAAATACGCAATAACTTTGTAACTGATTCATTTAAAGACAGTTTACAAAAACATCAAATATAAATTTTAATTTTAGTGACTTAAAGAGTTCAACTATATCTCATAAATCTAATAGTTGTATACATACATGCAAATGGATAATTCAAATAAAATGTTTTTGAGGGTATTGAATTTCACTGTAATTAATTTTTTGGAAACTAAACTCATTTATTTGTCAAATTTGTGATAGTGGAAAAGCATGTAATTTAACATTTTCCTCCACAGTGGTCTTAGAAAAATCTCGTAATAAATTTTCCTAGAAATTTTTTAAATATATAAGCTTTTACAATATAGGCATTATAGGAAAGTTTTCCAAGAAAGAGGGATTCTGCCATACGCAACTACTCATAAAGATGACTTGAACAGGCTAAAATGCCCGATGAATAAGCTGGAATAAAGCTGGTAGGCTAGATTCATACATTCTATTGTCATGCCTGGAGTATGTAATTTAATACAACAACACATAACTTAAAGTACGTAACCTGAAACACCAGAAAGATAAAATTTTAAATATATATATATATATATATATATATATATATGTGTGTGAATATATGTATATTAATTTTTAAATACTTATATTAATTTTCAAATATTTATTTAAATAGCAATACTTCAAAATTAAAGCATAGAATCAATATACAAAATACAGTATTTTCTACATTAAACAAAAAATATATTCCCTATTCTCATTGAAAAGTATTCCAAAAAGAACAATTGTAAATCAACTACCACTAGAAAGTCACTCCAAGGTCTGGATTAATTTTCAGAAAAGTGTATATCGAAAATCCCAGTAGAATTTGAATTTTCTATTCTTGATATTTTAATTATTTTTTTAATATCTTTGCTCATGGTTATACTACAAAAGCAACAAAGTACATTTGCATGATATTCAGGTACGAAGGAACCAAACATATTGAAATATATATGTTTACAAGAGGAATACAAAAATAGTTTATCTTACAAATGTTACATAAAGTTTCTATAAAATATAGTCAATAATATTTCATAAGAATTTAAATTGAAACTTCCTGTAACGTATTGAAAACTCCTTCCCCCTCCCCGAGAAAAAGGAAGAAAGGAATATATATATATAAATATATACACACACACACACATATATATATATATATATATATATATATATATATTCACCATTTGTAGTCGCAATATATCAAATTTTGTTTCTGAAAATTCAATTTTTTTTTCATTCTAAGGAAATACAGAATATCAGCCCCTCACGTATAGCCAGAAAAATTGAGATTTGTCTATTCATAAACGTACAAAAACCACACTGAGTTAAAATTTCTATTTTCTGTGGTGACTATTATTTTATCTTTGTTTTATAAGAAGACAGCAATTAAAAATTGTCCGTTGTATCAAAGCGGAAATTAGTTGTTAAACCATTATTAGTATAGTCTTGTGCGCATTCAAAATGTTTTAACCACAATTAAGTATAAAATTTCGCTATTTTTCATAATATTAAAAATTATTTTTTATTAGCAGTATACTATAAATCCTTTTTTAAAAATACAGTGAAACTTCTCTATCCGACCAACCCTATTCGACGGACACTATTGTATATGACCATATTTTGTTTAGAACCGATTAAAGACTCCATACGATCAATGTTATGGAAGGAACATCTTTTCGGCGCGGCACCCCTCAAAATGACCACTTTTTTTCAAAACCAGGATTGATCGCCATAAAGAAGTTTCACTGTATCGAATTATTTCGTTAAAAGTACAAAAATGCTGGTAACTCAAATAGAAAACTGTGCTAAAAAAATAATTACTAAAAATATGTATCTGCCGTAATATTTCTTATATTAATGCACATTATTTTAACTTGAGAGTATAAACATTTTAAAATTAATAACAGTATCACCCACATTATTGCAACTCCTTTTCCTTTCTCACCCAATATTTATTAGAAATTATAAGAGAGATCACTATTTCTCAATAAACCGCAATTTTATCAGAAATAATTTCGAAATAAATAGTATATGACATTTTAGCTTCTGTTCCTTTTTTTCTTCGCTATTAAAGCTGCTATACATTGATTAAATTCTTCAATAACCGTTTCATTCAGCTCATAAAAAATTGCTTTTTTTTAAAAAAAAAAGGAGCGTTTTTCGCGCTTTCTTTTCCGACAGGAATAAAAACTATTTTCCAAAAGTTTTGCTTCGTGACAGAGAGCACGTTCCAAAAAAATTTTTCATTAGCCTAAACAAACTGCGAACTTTATTCTGTGCCCACATGCATATTTATTGCTGTTTTGGAAAGATGAAATATGCCTAAAAAATACACACACAGAAAAAAATATAGCTTTTATGAAACTATTCCCGCATTCGGCGCTCGCAATTTAAATACGTAGATTTTTTTCCCCGAAACAACTGAATATTGAATTGCAAATTCAGCCCCTATTTTCGAGTCCTAAATGCATTATACGAGTTTCTAAAGGCTTTCATTCGCGTCATATATGCAACAGATGCTGAGCGAGGATTCTCGTTTTTAGAATAGATGTAAAGTATTAAATATTGTTTCGTAATTTCTGACAAAGTAATTTTTTTGGATCGGGGATGAAATCTAATAAAAGTTCGACTAGGGCGTTTATATTCTTTAACGGGAAGTTGATAAAAAATGGAATGCTGTTATTTTGTCTTTATCTATGCTGTAATGTCAGGCTTATGGTAAGGAGTTACATTCATTGAAACTAGAAATTAATTAAATGTAATATATACATACACATACCTGTGTGTGTGTGTACGTGTGTATGCGTGCGTGTGCGTGAGCGTGTACCTGTGTATATATGTTGACTAGCTGAAAACCCGCACTTCGCTACGGAGTACATTCAAATTAAATACAACGGTCAACGTATGCAATTTATGCCAAAAGATAAATATATATATTTATAATAAATACGATGAGCAATGTATACAATTGATGTAAAATATATATCTATCTATATATATATATTTATAAAAAAAATCGTAAGGGATATGCATTTTTTTTTATAATATCCAATCGTCTGCTGCATTAGAAAGAGAAAAAAATATTTTTTTTTGTCTATTTAGTTGTTACGCACGTGACGATAAATTTATTGAAAGTGCCAGAAAAAGAAATCACGTGATCGGCTTTTAATAAATTAAATTCTAAAAATTAGTCTTTAAAAATTCACCAAAAATCAGGAAAATTCGAAAAAAAATTCATT
Organism: Dolomedes plantarius; assembly: GCA_907164885.2. Taxonomy (NCBI): domain Eukaryota; kingdom Metazoa; phylum Arthropoda; class Arachnida; order Araneae; family Dolomedidae; genus Dolomedes; species Dolomedes plantarius. The sequence continues at coordinate 192,379,777 of OU015492.1, read as the reverse complement.
TTGAAGGAATTTTTATGATCTTTCTCGTGATATAAATTTTATAACCCTCAATGTATTATTTTAAATGCAAACGTAAAAAAAGTTTAAAAAACAGCTTAAAAATTTAATTTAAAAAAATCTAAGAAGAATTTTTGAAAAATCTTTCTTAGTGCACCCCTACACTATTAGAAGAATCGCCATGCAAAATTTCAGCCCTTTAGGTCCAGCGGTTGGTCTGTGCGTTGTATGTCAGTCAGTCAGTGAATGAATGAGTCAGTTACGGAACTGTTTTATATATATAGATAACAGGAAGTTGATAAAAAATGGAATGCTGTTATTTTGTCTTTATCTATGCTGTAATGTCAGGCTTGTGGTAAGGCTTTACATTCATTGAAACTAGAAATTATTTCAATGTAATATATACATACATATACCTGTGTGTGTGTATGTACGTGTGTATGCGTGCGTGTGCGTGAGCGTGTACCTGTGTGTATATGTTGATAAGCATAGAAAAAATTGTACCAATTATTTATTATAGATAAATGCTATTTAAATTCATTTTTTTCATAAAAATGCATTCTTTTACATCATGAAATGTTGAAATCTTAGTTGACACTAACGTATACAAAACAGTGAAAGGTGAAACATGACGGAAGCAAAATTAAGATAACTAACAAAGTTTAATGATAACATCTCATCAGTAAAGCCAGTATTATCATTTGTCGATCAGTTTTTCACTATTATGTGAAATGACTTATCACTATCCTACAAGAACACAATAATTCATAAAACAACATATTTTCTCAACAACATAATTAATATAACTTACAGAAAACTTGTTAAAAACACATGTAATGAACACTTAATTAATGAACTTAATTAAGTGTACACAATTAATTAAGTATGGACTTAATTAAGAATACACTTAATGTAATGAACACTCTGTATATTACTATATATACTTTTTCAAGGGCTCGAAGGCCTTGTGGTAGCGCGCTGGCTTTCGGTTCTTGGGGTGCACGGATCGAATCCCGACGTTCGCCATTAAATACTTCTGTGTTTAGGCTGGATATGGGCTTGTTAAATGCATAGACTGGAAAGTCCCTCTATGAGGTCAGAGGGGGTGGGAGAGGGTACAATCCCCCTGATGTCGCCCCTGGGGTCGCTCGGTCAAAATTGATGTGAGAAGAAGCTCAGACGGACTTTGACCCTTGTGTTGCTAAATAAACTGGAGCCGCACACTTCAGCAAATGATGAGCATTTCCTGTGATTTATTGAAACATTTTCTCTCTCTTCTTCAGGACAAATAATCATGTTCCTTCAACAATAGCTATCTTCCTAACAAACTATATCCTTTATTTTTATAACGTACTTGCATCTATCATATATCATTATGTAGCAGAATTGACAGCTGAAATACAAGGAATTCTCAAAATTTTATATATGTGCAGCAAAGCTTTAAAAATGGTTTAAAATCAAAGGATTTTCTGCGTAAACAAAAAAGTAATTTAAAAACTGAACTCTGTGAATGCCCCATTCATGGAATTTCATGTAAAATAAAACACAGTTTGAGTTACGTTTTAATTTTTTTTTCTCTGTATATTACTATTGTTGAAAGATAAAATAATTCTTGTGGTTTGCTTTGTTAGCATTTTCCAAAAAAATGTAATAAAATATCTTCCCAACATATACTTCAAAATTAATATAAAATATTACAGGAGAATATTCTGGGTTAAAAGAAATAATTTTATAAAGTATATTTGTTCTTTTCTATTCAAAGGATACAAGAACAAAGTAAAACAAAAGCAAAGGTTCTTTTTATTGGAATAACAGTAAACAATTATATTGCATTTCCATTTTATATTTTAATGAATACGTTTTAAAACTTTTATATTTTTAGAACTGAATATCATTTTTAAAGAAAAAAATATATCCTACAGTTATACTTCATTTATTGTATAGTTTATAGACAAAACATTGGACTATTTTTTTCTGTTCGTTTATGCGACTGAATGAATTGAAAGAAATTCAAAATGAGAAAATTTTCTATATTAATTCTGGAAAAAAATCAGCACTTTTCAAACACAAAAACTTTTTTAAATATTTATACTCCAAGACGTTTTATTTAAAATTAACCAATATTTTTTTTATCAATTTCAAAACCAGTATAAAAATTTAAAAGAGTATTTACTTGAATGCAAATTTGTTTAGGAAAAAAATCTTTTTTTTTTTTTCATGAGACGAAACGAAAGAAAATAAGGGCTTCATTATTTTATACTTCAATAAAAGATAAGGTTGAATTATTGTTAAATAGTCTTTAGCATTTTAACAAATATAAAGCGACGGATGATTACAGCTGCGAAATTTTCTGAGGTAGAAATACACATACACACACACATACCTACAAAACAAGTCTCATTAACCCTTCAGCGAGCGTGCCCGTGTACAAAGGACAACAGTTTCGTAATTTTGAATGGTTTGTTTTTACATGTCAGATTTGAATGTTCTAAGCTGTTTCTATTTATAGCTATACCCTTCCTAATGCAGGTCGGATTTTCTGACCCTTGTATTCATTTCCATTCATTTTTAGTCGTGAATTAACCTTCGTAAACCGGCGATTATACTGGATTACAATACGACAAAAGCAGGAGTCAATGTAGTCGATCAAATGTGCAGTTATTACACGGTATCCCGCATATCACGAAGATGGACAATCCCATTGTTTTTTAGGTTTTTGGACTTAATAGGAATCCATTCGCAAGTTGTCCTTAGATCCAACGAAAAGGACAGTTTTGAAATAAGGCGATTTTATCTGCATTCTTTGGCCTTTAATTATACATATAGCTGAATATTATCAGCATTTTATATCTTGTCATAAAACGCAGAATTATTATTTTCAATTTGAAAAAAAAGTTCATTACAAAAACAATAATCAAGGTCTAAAGAGACTTTGCAATTCGTGCCCCGCGCGCGTGCTGGTGTTCCCGAAAACTGGCGCGAGAAAGAGTAAGGCACACTTAATAATAAAGTACTGCCATTTCTTTCGTGTGTGTTTTTTTCCATACACTACCTCATATAAAAAAAAGTATCAGAAGAATAACAAAAAATATTTCTAGAATAATTCGAGGGAAAAAAATCAATTTTCTTTCCTCTTAAAACATAACCCTCAAGCATTCATGCTCTGTTAAGTAATAATAGAGCATTCATACTCTTTATCTTTCATTTCTATTACCTACAATTCCGCAGAAAAAAATTGTGATAAAACCTAATCCCCCCAGCCATAGAAAAATCTCATTTTGTTGGATAAGATGGATCCCGACTGCTGCACGGACTTCAAACATTAGGTGGAGAAAATAATGAAATTGTTTGTGACTTACATGTATGTTGAATATGAGAGAAAAGACTGTAATTGAACAGTAAATAAACCTTACAATGATCGTGTAATACGGAAGCACAATTAAAAGTTGAAATTTGTAAAACAAGACTGTTGAGTAAAAAATTTTTAAAAAGAAGCAGTTTTTTTTAATAAAGTTTTAGTCATTTTATATAATCTAAGTGTAAATCGAAGCTCCTCAGAATAATGAGGTATGTTGAATATGAGTATGTTGAATATCAGAGAAAAGACTGTAATGGAACAGTAAATAAACCTTACAGTTATCGTGTAATACGGAAGGCCAATTAAAAGTTGAAATTTGTAAAACAAGACTGTTTAGTAAAAAATATTTAAAAAGAAGCAGTTTTTTTTTAATTAGGTTTTAGTCATTTTATATAATCTAAGTGTAAATCGAAGCTCCTCAGAATAATGAGGTATGTTGAATATGAGTATGTTGAATATCAGAGAAAAGACTGTAATTGGACAGTAAATAAACCTTAAAATTATCGTATAATACGGAAGCACAATTAAAAGTTGAAACTTGTAAAACAAGACTGTTGAGTAAAAAAATTTTAAAAAGAAGCAGTTTTTTTAATTAGGTTTTAGTCACTTTATATAATCTAAGTGTAAATCGCAGCTCCTCAGAATAAAAACTGACTAAAACGTTCTAGAATATTACGTTTTGTACTGTTCCTACACCAAATTTATTCAGGGAAATTCTAAGCTGTTAAGTGTATGAAAAATTCCACATTTTCATAACAAAATTTTTTTTGTCATAGTTCAAAAAAGTTATTTCGGCAAAACTTCATTTCGAAAATTTTATAGATGCATCTTACCCGTACTCTGTAATAAACACATCATCTAAAACTAGAACAGAGAAAATACAATGAACTGAAAAATGACGGAAAATCTATCTTTGAGTCTGCTTTCTATCTCACGCTCGTATTAGGTGAAATAAATTTCAAAGAAAATTATTTTGGAATAAAAAACGATTGTTAGTAGGGGAGCATATGTAGTCCCGTGGCGGTATTAATGATGGGAACATGGGTGGATATTTTTTTCATCAGAAACTACCTGTAGATGAATAATTTCCATGGTGCCAATCTTTGGTGTGTGACGTATAGCAGTAATGACGTCATCAAGATGGCCGCCATGGAATTAAAAAATCCACTTTATTTCGGTTATTTATCGGCCGATTTTCTTTTGTAATACCTCATATTGAAGATAAATAAAATGTCTAGATGACAGATGCAGAATCAGGGGAGACGGAGTCGTCATAGAGCACAACAGGGAGAAAGCACGTCCTCTGAAGAAGATGGTTGAATTGCGGTTCGAACCTGTGTTATGCTAGGTCAAAGTTACATTGGAGACCCTCCATGAAGGGTAAAAAACTGTTGTGCTTGTAATTAAATTAACATTATACATAAAGACAAAACACTTCAGGTCGGCTGGCCAGCCATTGAAAAAACAAAGAATAAAACACCCCTGTAAATTATATATAGAAAGTGCATACAAAACACATGGAAAAATGGTATCAAAATAATTACAAAACAACGTAAATAGGTGTCATACATAAATGAATGCACTATAAGAGTCAACCTTGTGACAAAGAGCATGGTTGCATAGTAAAATAAGTGTCATTACTATATAAGGAAGGTTACAAGACACGTCTGCATGAAAAACATAATGCTCAAAACAGTGTATCACACTGTACTATGCATAGCACAAAAAGTAAAAAGGAAATGTGTTTACAAACTTAAAAAAACAAGTGCAAAAATTACATTGGGATACACATGTTAAGATGAGTACATACCCTAGAGCAGGGGTGGGCATTTAGTCAATCGCGATCGACCGGTGGACCACCAAGACATTTTGGGGTGACCGCCTTTACTAAGACCTAAGACGCGCATACTAAAAGAAACAGATTTTTGGAACACCGACGCTATTTGCTTTAAACACGGTTTTAAAAGAGTAAGATTTTTTTCTTGTAGTTATGTAGGTAAGTACATATTCCGCATTTATTACTAAGTTATAATAAATTTTGTAGACCTTTTTTTTAGCTCACCACACCTACGTCACTGGGTGGACCGCAACACTGACAAAATTAGAGGTAGCCCGTACCTTGGAAAAGTCTGCCCACCCCTGCCCTAGAGCATTAAAAAAAACTTAACGAATCATAGAAAAATGCAACAGCATGTTATTCAAAAATGTTACACAATATAGCAAAATTACATGATGATTTTGTTTGCAAAAAGGACAAGTTAATGATTTATACACTTCACAAAATGGCAGGTGAGATATACAAAAATAAGAAAAATATAAAAATTTCACCAATATAAAGTTATAAAGGCATGAGTTATAAATGCATGAATTGTGATCTACACATAATACACGAGTGCCTTTACAAGAGTTGTTGAACGAAAGACAGTACAACTTGTGTTCGGTTCAAGATTGCCTATATTTTTTTTGGTTTCAAGTGGTAAATTTTAACTTAAAATATGGATGGTGTAATTAAATTCGACCGACCGTCTAAGCGAAAGCGAGTGAAGGACATAGACTTTGAATTGTGTATATTGTGCCAACATCTATTGAATGAGGATTTGGTTAAAAACTCAAGTACTCAGCACAAACTGTTTGATGCAGTGAGAGTTCGAAACAAGTGTAAAGACAGTGATTATCAGCACCTCGAAGAATACGCTAGAATATTTACAGTGGAAGGAATAACCCAGCTAAATGCCCGGTGGCATTTAACTTGTCACAAGAAATGCACGTACAAAGGTAACATTGATAGACTACAGGCCAGGTATAAAAAGCAACAAGCGGAAATTGAAATAGCTTCCTCAGGCTCGGTGTGCAATAAGGTCCACCCGTGTACAAGAGGCCAAAATCTTGGCACGAAACTACATAAAAATGCCTGCTTCTTTTTCGATAGACTTGAAGCTAGGAGATATCCATTATATGTCGCTTCCATCTAAAAGGTAGGTCAGAGGATCTGATGCTGTCTAGCGAAGTGAAAATAGCAATTGGAAGTTAAAACTGAGTGGATTTATTAATCCAGAAGATGTACATGCATATGATGTAGCATACCACAAGGAATGTTGCACAAAAAACGTCATTGCGAAGTACTGATGAAGTTGAAACAACACCTAACTTGCCAGAATATATTAGTCAAGTAGAATCGATAGATCGTTTGCTAGATTCTTTTTTGGAAGGTAATGTTGTCACGATGGCAAATCCTGAGAGACACTATAGAGATATCTGTCACTGGAATGGTGTTAAACGGCAAGACATGTTGTCAAGAAAATCTCTTAAAATACTTATTGAGCATGAATTATTTTACATGAATGTAGTATTTAACGACCCTATCTCCAAAAATCAATCACAGCGTATTTCTTTGAAATTTGTCAATGATGTTTTGTTGTCGCGGGTGGAATCCAATTCTGATATGAATGCGAGTATGGAAGTTCTGCATCAAGGAGCTAAATTATTACGTAAAACCATACTGACAGAGGAGAAATGGAAGTTTACAAGTTCTATAACGAAGAAAAAATCATAAATATCATACCGAAAGAAGTTCTATACTTTTTCAAATGGTATATTGGAGGGAGCAAAAAAAAATGGAAAGTTTGCAGATTGATAACAAACATTTGAACCAAAGGGGTGCTGCATTATCACAAACTCATACATGAGTGGCAAACTGAAAGACAAACCGTTTATAGTAGCACGGCGTTAGTTAAACACAGACACTCACGGGACCTTCCTCTACAAGTTGCTGTTGGCCTAACGATACATAGTAAAACTCGCAGAAAATTCTTGGTTCAGCTCATGCATGGTTAGGGTTACTCGATTGATTATAATAAAGATTTTTCCTTGAGACTGCTATAGCCAATGAAGTTCTGAACCATATGGAAGACAATGACGGATTGTATGTCCCACCCGATATTGTGAAAGGGAGATTTATCTTTTGTACCGCAGATAATTTAGACTTCCTTGGAGACACGCCTAATGGACGAGGAACCCTTCACGCAACTGTGATGACTTCTTATCAAGAATATAACGAAGGTGAATTGCAATCTATAACCCTGTCTGATGCTGAAACACAGGTACCCAATCGTTCGCTACAGAAACGATCCAGATACATGACAGACTTTATTCACTACAATGGGCCAAAACTCTTAAAGCCTAACAGTTTTGCTTTTAAGAAATCTGATTATATATATATATATATATATATATATATATATATATATATATATATATATATAATTCAGCGTTTAAAACTACATAAAGTAGAAGATTTAGCGTGGTGTCTGTGCAAAAACAAAATAATACGTGATACAGAAGAAATATCCGATAGTTCCGGAAATAGACCTTCAAGTTCTAATCATGAAAGCAGTGACGTAGCGAGCATAGCTGGCGCCCGGGGCACGATACCTTTTTGGCGCCCCCCTTTCCGAAAAACATATAGTAATATAATATATAGAATTAGTGAAAAGGACCATTTGGCGCCCCTTTGCGAGTGGCGCCCGGGGCATAATAGACCCCCTTGCCCACCCCTCGCTACGCCACTGCATGAAAGTAGTTATAATCCAGCATCTGATCCAACTTGGATTGTCTTTAATGCAAAGCTGTTAAAAGTTCAAAAACCAATCACTCACATATGTGCTCTACCAATCATACCAGCTACTCCAACAGATCGTTCCATACAATTGACTTATTAGACGTAATTTGAAAAATTGACTATATATGTGTGTGGAGTAGATTCAAAATGTGTTGTTCCATTAGATTTGGGTCTTTACCGTCCTGTGCAGCAACTTAGCATGGCTCAACAGAATCTTCGAGATCGCTTTGTGCTACGACCTGGAGAGTTACACATATGTATGACCGTACTACGTGCTATTGGCACATTTTTATTGGCACATTTTGGGGGGCTCTTCCTCCCTTTTCTAAGAATCACACACAGGTCCCAACCGCGAGCCAACCATCTTCTTCAGAGGACGCGCTCTTTCCCTTTTGTGCTCTGTGATGACTCCGTCTCCCCTGATTCTGCATCTGTCATCTAGACATTTTATTTATCTTCAGTATGAGGCATTACAAAAGAAAATCGGCCGATAAATAACCGAAATAAAGTGGATTTTTTTAATTCCATGGCGGCCATCTTGATGACGTCATTACTGCTATACGCCACACACCAAAGAGTGACACCATGGAAATTATTCATCTACAGGTAGTTTCTGATGAAAAAAATATCCACCCATGTTCCCATCATTAATACCGCCACGGAGCTCATTTTTTCGACATATGCTCCCCTACTATGTATCATTATTATTATATTTATTATTTTTCATCATTATTTATATTATTATATTATGTTGTATCACTGCGACGTTTTTTGAAAATGAAATGATTATCAACATAATGCGTGATTCATTAAATCAAGCGATGAAAGAGTAGAAGAATACGGGACACATAAAACATGCGATATTTTACGTAAAGTCCACCGAAAAATTACCAAAACTAAACTTTCTTCAAGAAACTTCCTTTAAGATCATTTTAACGTAGGATTACGTTCCTCCATAACGGTCCTCCGGAGAGAAAAATTCCAGATGTCCTGCGTTGCGAGTTATAATTTTGGCAGAGCTCCAAACCCAGTCTGTATCACTTGGACAAGCAGTAAACAGTTAAATAGAAAAGTACCAAAATGCGTCAAAATTTTGACATATATATATATATATATATAAAATGTACATACGTAATATATATAGATACATATATACATAACACATACATACTTATATACATACAAAAGAGGTAAGCAACGCTAAGTAATCCTACGTTAATAACTCGCGGTAGTTTCGTTAGAAGAGACTACCTGAAATTTTTTGTTTCATCTGTAGTTACTGTACAATTTTCGCACTTAATATAATAAAAAACGTAAGTAGTTTACATTGCATATATGTGAGAGATATATAAGCCTATATACATGTCGAATGGATAGTTTTTATTAGTTGCTGAGAAAAAACGATAATGCACTTATTGAGATTAAAATAAATTATGTAATATGGCAGTCCTTAAGAAAAATAGGATGCCGGTTATGTTTCTTAATCTCACAAAGGCTTTACATTTCCAAACAGCAGGAGAAGACAAATATGTTCAAGACAAATATCTATTGGCATTTGGAAGCAATTTCGCCTGGAAGGAATTACCAGAAATATTCTCTAGCATCTTCATGACCGTTATATGCCTATTTTTGATGAAAATAATGCTCCATTTATGACAGGAGCATAAATAATATGAATATTTTAGTTGATTGCTCAGATCTTTCTTCCCGGGAGATGTATCATATGGCAGGATGAGACAAAATCATCGTTGACAAGGTAGAATGTTATATAATTGCATGAACATGAACGGATATAAATGAAAATTAATTTCTGGGATGGACATTAATACTGAAAAAAATGAAAGTGTCTTGTCAAACTAAATTGAACAACTGATAAATGAATTCTATCTCCCAGGTTAATGCTTTCGATTTTGATTAATTGTGGCCCCCTCGTATACTTAATATACAAAATAATAGTTCAAATAATTAAGCAAAATTTACGTACACATGTACCATTTTATTTGTTTTTATGTAATTTTAGAACGGGATATATCATACTTCACATTTTTTAAATCATTATTATAAAATGTTCATTGTAGTCCAGTGGTAAATTAAAATCATGAATGAAAGCTTCTTTAAATCCTCAACAGAATCCAAAAATGATAGCATGTTTGGGACTGATGCGTATAGTCAAGTCCTTCTTCAAGTGTCGAGCTTTAGATGCGGATATGTCTACAGGGGAATACGAAATGCTACAAGAATGGCGTTTAATTCTCTGCAATCATAAGAAGTACTAATAAATATTATGCTAGCCAATAAGCTGAGAAGTCCATAACTGCACATACTAAGAGACAATAAGGTTTAATGGTTTCTAAAGTATTACAAAGCAAATACCGTACCGTACTATGGAACTAATAGTTCTACCCATATTTTTTGCACAATGATTCGAAGACCATTGTGCAAAAATATGGGTAGAACTATTTAATTCAATAACCGACTTATTTTACATCATAACATGAGAGTGTGTAGTCTTACGCCTTGCAAAGGCTTCGCTGAGAAAAGATTAGACTTCTCTACCGGACATCACATTATCTTAAGCGTAGAATAGATTTCGAAGTTTTAGTTCCGTGCTGTATGAAACGTCATAAAATAATCTATGATATTTAAATTATATCTATGAAATGTAACTTTAATGAGTAATATTCTGACTGAAGTCTTAGAAAGGACGCCGTTCTCTCAACTTACACATGTTAGGTTCAGTACCCTGCTTTGCAGACGTTTAGATCTAAATGAGCCGCACAAAGATAAAGACGCCTGAGGTCTGTTTTTTCGATAGAGCAAAAGATTATTTTTGCTCTATCGAAATTAGCGATTTTTGCTTTATTTATTTTTTACTCTACCTATATTTTTGCTCTATCTATTTTATACACGCTAGGTTCAGTACCCTTCTTTGCAGACATTTAGATCTAAAAGAGCCGCACAAAGATAAAGACGCTTGAATAACAGGTCTGTTTTTTCGATAGAGCAACAAATTCTTTTTTAAATAAAAAACTACGATGAATTTTTTTTTAAAATTACAACAAAATAATCTATTGCAACCCAAAGAAAAGGAGAATGGAGATCATTCTTAAATAAAATATTCAAAAGCAAACTTTTAAAATCGCAACCTCATAAAAACTTCCTGTTATGTTAGCAAGAGCATATATGTACAATATATTTATGACAAAGGTAATTCAATCAATTTCCTACTAAAATGCTAAGCATGTTTGTAAAAATGGGGATAAGCAAGTTTCAGATCCAACATGCAGAACTACAGCATATCTGTTAGTCTGAAACTAGTTGTTATTTATACGTTCTAAAGTGTGTTTCAAGGAGGGTAAAAACAGGATATAAAAGTCGCTAAATTGTTGCTTAATATGCTATGAAATAACATTTGGTCGGCTTGCTTATTTCCTGTTTGGCACAAAATCAAGAAACTCCTATTGTGCCACAATAGGCAATTTTTCATGATATAAATGAGCCATGCAGATATACAAGCTCATGAGCAGTTTATAGAGCCCAGTAAAATATATAAATTGTTGAATATTTAAAAAAACATTAAGGAAGAAATATATTCTTTCTTAATATATTTAAACACACTTTTATGAAATAATAACTTAATGACTTTCCTCGTTATTCTTAATTAATTGTAGAATTACCCACTTTTAAACTGTACTGCATCATTCAGGATGTAACTAAACGAAGCCTTATATCAGTTGCTTATTAAATCTTTCAGTAACCTGACGCTTACGAAATGACGTTTTAAAAATATTTAGGGCTTAGTATAATCTATCATTATGCCTAACCTGAAAATGAATGATTTATTCTGAAATGTTTATAACTACGCAACAAATATTATATTAGTCAATGGTTATTTTAATACAGAACTTTGAGTACAGGCCAGGTTATAATTTGTAGCGGTTATGAATATATAACTCCATAAATTTGATAATCGTACAAATGTTGGCCTTTAAAACCCATTATTTTGAATAGTATTGTCATAATGATGTCAATAGATTACCATACGTAATATTTTCAAATAATAGTATCTATGCGATGTCAAATTTCTCTAAATTATCGACTTCTGAAGTTGAAGTTTTGCAGTAAAGTATTTCATCACTTAAATATGTCTACAGAATTATGCAACTAAACATTCATTCAAATTAACTCAAGTAAAATTCCCCTCAGATCTCGTCAAAACTATATTAATTCCGTTGATTGAGTAATTCCCTTGTTTTATTCAAAGGACGAAATAAAAAACTTCGTCCTGCAATTCATATTCCTGAGTAGTAAACATAGGCTGTGAAATAGACAGGGATCTCAAATCGAACGAATACTTTGTCACGCACATGTGTTTACGTCGTTCAAGCAAGCATTCAGCATTTTTGATAGCCAGCCAAAATTAGAGTAATGGAGCCATTTAATTAATACAGTTTTATGTTTGGAGAGTGCCTTATTGACATATATTCTCAATGACAAATTTTCTATAGGAGGTGGTTCATGGTTAAAAAAAAATCTACTTGTCTGGCATTGCCTGTTGTCTTAATGTATAAGTAGTGAAATTAAAAACACTTTTTGAAGTACTTTAAGCTTAGTGGCAATGAAAAAACTGTTTTGGGTACATATCTTGAAACTTTGAATGCTAATATTAATTTAACATTGGATGAGACGAAATTAATTCTAACAAACACACACACACCCACACACACACATAAACACCGATGCATACATATCTATATACATATAAAAAAACATTTCCGTGACTAACTGACTGACAGATAACGCACAGACCAAACCGTTGGACCTAAAGGGCTGGCATTTTGCATGGCGATTCTTCTTATAGTGTAGAGGTGCGCTAAGAAAGATTTTTGAAAAATTCTTCTTAGATTTTTTAAATTAAATTTTTAAGCTGTGTTTGTAACATTCTTTAAGTTCGCATTCAAAGTATAAATTTGAGGGTTATAAAATTTATATCATGAGAAAGATCATAAAAAATCCATTAAAGTGATATCTTTTTCAAATCTTTACCTCCATTTTCTGATTTCTGGTGAATTTTTAAAGATTAATTTGTAGAATTTCATTTATTAAATGCTGATCACGAAATTTCATTTCTTTTGGTGATACTTGAAATCGGTTTTGCTTCAGGTGCATAACAACAAAATAAATTGACAGAAAAAAATATTAAAATTCAGTAAAAGATAAAATATAACCACTAGACTAATTGAGATGGAAGTTTTTTAAGAATTTAATTCTCTAAAAAGCAATTTCATTATTTTGTCATTGTAATTATTCAGAAATGTACTCCGTAGCTAAGCACGGATATTCAGCTAGTACACATATATGTATGTGTGAATATTTATTTAAATTTTATTAATTTAAAAACATTATTGGATACATTTGTTGAAGTATTCATACACGCATGTATGGTTCATAAGATATTAGCCCAAATAACAGTAAGTTTTCTGAGCTATAATCAGGGCGTTACAAAATTTTTCTCATCTGATGTACGCCACCTACTTGAAAAGCCTCCTTCAAGTCATTTAGTATCATGAATGCAAACTCTCGATAAATTTCTTGAAAATGTATTTGTTGACGCCAATGGCTATATTGGCAATCGCCAAACGCGCCCTTGAAATAATACAAATATAGGTATCATAGTTTTTATTTCTTATGTTGGCATCGTAAACTAAAAGATATACAACTGTATGAACCAAATGTCATACATTGTACTGGTCCCAAATTTGTTGTATTCGAATGGACTGTAGACTAATAAATTATATCAAACCATTGTCGACCATACGACACACGAATTAATAACAATTTTATTTACTTAAACGAATTATCTACAATACTAATGTATGAACAAAATCAATACATGAAACATCGACTATACGATGCGCGAGCGTAACAAACTTTTTTATACAACAAACGATTTCAAACAAATTCTAATATCTTTTAGTTTACGATGCCAACATAAGAAATAAAAACTATGATACCTATATTTGTATTATTTCAAGGGCGCGTTTGGCGATTGCCAACATAGCCATTGGCGTCAACAGTATTTAAATGTGAAATTAACAAATTCGTGATTAATATTCCCTGCACTGAAAAAAAATAACCGAAATGATTTCATGGCAAACTTGTTTCGAGCAATTTCATCGTATTTTGATCCAGTTTAACGCAATTTTATTGGAGTGCGTGCATTATTATCCCTTGTGAAGTTTGTATTTACTTTACGTTTTAATATTTAACAGAATATTTACTCAGCTATATGGGAAAAAATTATGCGCTGCATTTCATTGGGGACAAGGAACTTTTGAAATAGCAAAATTCGACCGAATTCACGAATTTTTTTTTTTTTAATTTTTTTTTTTTTGGTCCCCCCAAAATCTAGGTGGGTGTAAGCTTTGATCACAAAGTGAAATTTTCTCAATCAAATGATTTTTAAGCGTTTTATTTACATTTTTAAAAAGCGGGCGTGGCATTTAAAGGGCATTTAAAGGGCATTGTGACGGATTGTTTCGAAATGTTCCATGCGTGTTAAATTTCTTCTGATTTCTTCCAAATTTCTGAGGACAGTCAATTGAAGTGTTTGTCACAAAACGTAGCATAATTCTTTGAATCGACAAACATTTGCTAAATTTATAGACCATGAAATGAAGTAAAAGCATGCGAAAACTTAAAAATTAAAAGGCATATTTAATTATTATTTTTTTATGGGTTTTAATTCATACAAATAAATTTCAATGAACAGTTATGTTTATATATAGATATGGTAAATTCATAAAAAAAATTGAGGTTTTTAAATGACATGGAATGCGGTGGGAGCATTTTGAAAAATGTTAGCAAAAAGCTAAAAATCTTTTATAAAAAGACCTTATTTGGTCACAAAATATTTATTTAGCAATTCTGATAGTCTTCAATGTAATAAAATAGAAAATTAATTATTCTCATTTGGTATATAGAGTTAAAAATTGAAAATTGAAAATAATGAGGTTGAAAGTCCCTGGTCCCCTTAGCAGAAAAAACTCTTCCATATATTCACTATAAATATGAACGCAGCATTTTTTTAAACCGAAAACTCGTAAGTTTCTGATTGTTCATTGATAGTAAACTATTAAGTGATTTTTTTACTTCACCGTCATCCTTCATTAGACTGCTTCTATCTTTTCTACTTTCATTTTTTTATTATCGCCACACAAGGAAATGTATTAAAGAATGGAAATTTGAAACTTTAATGAACATTGCTCACAGCATGAAAGACATCATATTTTCTGGCACTAAAATACGCCAATTTCTTGAGGATGATAAATTACCAATTTTTTCCTTCGCTCTAAGATAAGGAAAAATCCATCTTTTAATCACTCTCATTGTTACTACGGAGAAATGATGCTTTAGATTATGCCATCCTCAATTTTATTATTTTGTGAGACAGTGATGTTTAATAAAAGATTAAATATTGTGTGAAATACCAAAAATCGTCTAAAGCACCCGAGGTGCTTATAATTTTCCTCAGAAATAAGCTTTCCAGAACTCACGGGTATGTGAGTTTTTGGTTCAGTACTCTGATAAAAAAAACTGCGCTACCTAAAATTTTTCCATGGCAGTGGCGTAGCGAGCATAACTGGCGCCCGGGGCACAATACATTTGTGGCGCCCCCCCCCCGAAAAACATATAGTAATATAATATATAGACCCTATATTGGCGCCCCCCGATAAACATATAATAACATAATATATAGACCTTATATCGGCATCCCCCCCGAAAAGCATATAGTAACATAATATATAGACCTCATGTTGGTGCCCTTCCCGAAAAACATATAGTAATATAATATATAGACCTGATATTGGCGCCCCCCCCCCCGAAAAACCTATAGTAATATAATATATAGACCTTATATTGGTGCCCCCCCCCCTGAAAAACATATAGTAATATAATATATAGACCTTATATTGGCATCTCCCTCGAAAACATATAGTAATATAATATATAGAGGGGCGCCCGGGGCATGATAGACGCCCTTGCCCCCACTTTGCTACGCCACTGTTCCATGGTATAGTAACTGAAAGTTTTAGGGAAGAGAAAATTCTCCCTTTGAACTTAAAAAGTAAAGTTATCTATTTTTATCAAACTTTCAACTCAGAGATTGTTGTTATAGTGTAACAGATTTAAACTAAGTCACAGACACATTAAAAAATGAACTATACCTTTTGTCTGGATTTTGCTAATTTGTAACAATACAATTAGTATATTTTAAAAGAAAATAACAACTGAAGAGAGTGCCCAATGCTATGCGACGATCCAGTAACGTACAACGCGTTTCACCATAGACGTGTGGTGTGGAACCCTTCTTTCAGGCCGGTTTCAACGATAAATGAAAGGCGAAACATTAGAATGTGACGATCCCGAGAAATGGTAAATGGGAGTCAATCAGACCATTAATGGTTTGAGATGCAAAAGTTAAAGAGCCTCCGTTGCATGGCAATATTTTAGAAAGATATAGTACTTCTAAATGTAACGCTATTTTTTCTGACACTATCTAAAAAAGTTATATATTGATATATAGATCCAACACCAACTTAGTATGAGTATGAACCTTCAGTTTTTGAAAGAGAAGCAAGATCCTATTTAACCCTTCAGCGGACATGTCCGTGTACAGAGTTCAACATTTTCGTAATTTTGAATGATTTGTTTTTTACATGTAATGTTTGAATATTCTAAGCAGTTTCAATTGATAGCCACACCCTTTCTAAGGCAGGTCTGATTTTCGAGACCGTTGTATTCCTTTCCATTCATTGGTAGTCTTGATTTAACCGTGGTAAACCAACGATTATACTGGATTATAATACGACAAAAGGAGTTAATGTACTCGATCAAAGGTGCAGCTATTACACGGTATCCTGCATATCACGAAGATGGTCAATCTCATTAATTTTGGGTTTTTGGACATAATAGGAATCCATTCGCAAGTTGTCCTTAGATCCAATAAACCGGACAGTTTTGAAATAAAGCGATTGTATCTGCACTCTTTGGCCTTTAATTATAAATATATTTCAATATTATAAACAGTTTATATCTTGTCATAAAACGCAGAATTATTATTTTCAATTTGAAAAAAAAAGTTTATTACAAAAGGAATAATCAAGGTTGAAAGAGATGTTGCACTTTTTTCTACGCGTTCCTCCTGGTGTTCCAAAAATTGGAGCGGCCGCTGAAGTGCTAAAGCATTAATTAACAAGATTCCGAGAAATCCTCTTACGCATACACAAATCAGGATCTAAAACATACCTACGTACCTTACGAGTGGAGACGGGTTTAACCAACTCAAAACACTGACAGTTTTAGAGAGCGTTGTAAACTATGATTTTCTCAAGTAGTAGACATTCTTCCCCGTGGTTGAAAGCTGTTAGTCCTTGCAGGTCAATAAATCGTTGGTGGTTTGGTGGGAGAATTATATTAGCAAGCATAAATTTGCAGACCCAAATCTTTGACATTGATGTTTGCATTTAAAATCCAGTTTGATTTCCCACCAGTAAGTATACTTGTCAATGTCTGTATAAAAAACTGCTCGTTTAATCTTGTAAAAAAAAATTCTAAAATTCGGTTATACCCTTCTGTGCTTTGTAAGGGATGGTATTTTCATAACGGGATTCTTTCGTATAGTCTTGTGGTTAAGAAATTCTACTATCTTTGGTTAGATTCCTATGCTAGACAGGTAGTCATTACACATTAATAGACTGTGTGTTATTGACGGTACTTTTAGGTTCACGTAAGAGCTTGTAATGACCAACTGCTAGGGGAAAGAATTGATCATACGTGTCGAAAATTCTTGGCCAATACTCTAACAATTGAACAACACCGGCGATGTGATGAGGTGTTCTTTCCAATGGTTTTTCCAGACATTTTGTAATAAATACTTATGTGATAAATACTTATTTTGTGATAAATACTTATATTGACATTTTGTGATAAATTCTTTCTAATTCAGTTCACTGAATTAGAAAGTCAGTGAGCTGAAACATTTCTAACTCGAATTCAACTATTCCTTAAAAAACTCTTAATTATCAGAGAAATCGTACTCTTATAATGTCAATATATCAAATGATATTTAATACATAGTATTATTTTGTAAGTCTTCATTGCTTATAAAATTAAACTCGAATCAGCACATGATAATTAGCATTTCTACAATTCATAAATTCCCCTTAACCTTCTTTCTAGTAATACACGACAGACATAAGAGAGAAATACTGAAAAATGTAATTAAAACTGTGATGTGATCAGCTGAAAATAAAAATTAAAAAAACAGCCTCTGTCGCAATAATTCTATAACGTTCTGTTAGCTTCGTTTTGTAATTCAGTTGAAAGTTATCTTATCTACTCATATAACATTCAAATTTTATGTCGAGGCAATTTATACTTGTCTGAGTTTAAAATAGGGGACACAACGTTTATTACTCTTTTATGAGATTCAACCCACGTTTTAGTACAGGGATGGTCTTTTATCCTAGAAAACACATTTCCCTTCCTTTCCTTATAATATTTTAAAGCTGTATAATTTAAGTTATGACTTTGAGGCTAACAGATGCGTAATTTGTGATAAGACATAAAAAAATAGAAATCACTTCATCAAATATGTCATATATAAAAAAAGATAATTTAAGGTCGACGCCACACATTAACCCTATCATTTTTTAAACTGCATTTTAAAGTATTTCTAGTAATTTCTAGTAATTACACATGCATTCCTTCTAGATGAATAAATTAAAATGAATAGTAATAATTTCTTCTGATATATCTGTGTATAAATGTCATTGTCATATTATCTAATCTATATATATATATATATATAAAACTCGTAGGTATGAGGCACAAAATTCGACGATATTTCTATACTCCAAATGGCAACGGCTGCAACTACCAGATGTAAAAATTAACGGCCATCTGCAATTTGCAACCGCGTGTCATCATGGATTTACGCACTGAAATCAGGAATGTTCGAAAGCGAGCTACACGATCAAGTGAAAACTGGGAACAGTCTCAAGGAAGAAAGCTAAGAAAAAATAGTTCATTAAGAGAGAGGCGGGAGAGAGAGAGAATAAATGATGGAGAAGTTAGGCTTAATCGTCGCCGTCATAGCAACCGATAACTACAGGGTGGCTAATAAATACTGTAACACTCCAAAAAATAAGAGTTAATTTTAATCTTTTGGAAAAACAATTTATCTATCTATTTGTGTGATTGGCAACTTTTTGTAAACGCAGACAATTTTTGTTTAAAGTAAAACATGTAGAATATTTTTAAAGATGGAAGCCAAAAGGTTAATGGTTAAACAGCTTTTTGATCGCGGATTTTCTGCAGGTAAAATATTTAAGCAATTAAAATGCCTTGGTTTTAATAGGACGTTTATATATAGGACTATAAATCGATTATTGGATACCAATAGCTGTAAAGATCGACCAAGGTCCGGTCGTCCACACACTGTTCGTACAAAAGAACGTATCAAAAGAATTCGTGAAAAGATACGAAGAAATCCACAACGTTCTGAAAATAAAATGGCTGCAGAAGAGAACATCAGTCGCAGAACTATGCAACTTATCATAAATTAAGACCTGGGTTTTCGCCCTTATCGCAAAAGAAAAGTTCAAGGTTTGACTACTGCACAAATAGTAAAAAGGTTACAAAGATGTAAGAAATTGCTGAACCGGCACGGTAGCAAAAGTGTTGAAAAAATAATTTTCTCTGATGAGAAGCTGTTTTGTACAGAACAAAGTTATAATGCTAAAAAGGATGCTGTATATTCAGCAACCTTCGAGGATATACCTGAAAATCTTCGAACTGTTAAACGCTTTCAGAACAAGAATTCTGTTATGGTTTGGGCTGCAGTGTCACACAATGGAAAACTGCCTCTGAAATTCATCGATAAAGGGGTAAAAATCAATGCTGAATATTACAAACTGGAAGTATTGGCTACACGTTTATTACCACATGCTAACAGATTGTATCCCAAAAAGAATTGGATATTTCAGCAAGATTCTGCACCGTCCCAACGATCCAAAACAACACAGGAATGGCTCCATGCCAATTGCCCGAAGTTTATCAAGCAAGAAGATTGGCCACCTTCTTCACCAGATCTAAATCCTTTAGACTATTCCATTTGGGGGATTTTAGAGTCTAAAGTAAATGCTAAGCAGCACAGAAGTTTGGACTCCCACAAAGCTTCCATACGGAGTGAATGGGACAAATTACCTCATAAAATGATTCGTGCCGCAATAGGACAGTGGCGTAAGAGATTATCTTTAGTAATCGATAAAGATGGCGGTCGATTCGAGTAAAATTATTTCATGGTAAACTTTCATGTATAATGTTCATAATATTGTTGTATTTTCCATTTTCTATTTCATCTGTGTGTAATTAAATGATTCGATATTTGTCACAGTATTTATTAGCCACCCTGTAGTAATAGTTAATTTTTTACACGTTTTACAGTGCTTACTGAATATTTGCTCCATTTTATAAGTGAAGAAATTTCCCCAACAATTTATTATTTGATATGATTAAGTGTAGATATCTGAATTGTGAATAATATTACATTCAGAGAGTGATGTAATCCACACTATATTTCAGTACTTGCAGAATTTTTACTCCATTTTTTAAGTGAAAAAATTTTCTCCAACAATTTATTTGATGTAATGATAAAATGTAGATATCTTAATTTTGAAAAATAGTACATTAAGAGAGGGATGTAATTTTTAACATCATTGGTTTTGGGTTTCTCAGTCTTATCGTTATCTCTGTCCTGAAGTAATGGAAATTCACATTTTTTGATCACGATGTTTTAGAATCAGCCTTATAGACAATACCCCTTAACAACGTATATTTATGATGACAGGTAATGGTAACATTCCTTGCATATGTTACTTTCAGTTGAGTAGTTTTGCAAAAGAAAATATGAAACTAAAAGCTACCATGCTGGTCGCAGAGCGGCTAGTTTACAAATTTTTATGTAACACTTGAAACTTCAAACAACACGTATAATTTAGAATACTTGTCTTATGTGTCTACTTATATCAAGCTCGTTTCCCTTTATTATGAAAATTATCAACGCCATACCTGGGTGTCCTACTTGTGAAATTCCAAGATAAGCAAACCCTGATTTTAAAAGCGTAGCATATCTTCCCCATACAAAATCTTATTTTATACAATATCCACGTACCAATCTTGATTTTATTCAAACCCTAAGCGCCATCTATTGACTGTCAATTCTAAATTCGTCGCAGAACTGTTGTTTCTATAGACAATGAAAAGAAACTTACACAAAGCAATGTGAAGAGTATCCCAACTCTTTTCAAGCACCTCTCTTTGACTAACAATCGCCGAACCAGGGAAAATTTGCAGCGTAATTTAAAATTTTAAGACAAGATTTTTTTTTACCGGTCAAAGAATTATTATCATCTGAGATTTAGGATGAGTAACACATGCTACCTAGTTCGAGATGACAGGCATTACTTTGTTACCATTTGAGGTTTTAAAGAGTAATTAAAAGAAGATATTTGAAAAGTTAAAGGAAGTTATTAAAATTTTCAATTAATATCGAGCACATCCGCTTTTTTTTCGTTAAACGAACTTTTGTGAACTATAATTTAGTTAAAATTAAGCTCCCATTGTTTACATCTTTTCAATCTTCTAATTTAAGGACGGTTCCTTTCATTTGTGTTCTAATTTCTCTATTCAGGCGTCCCCTTACCCTTTTTTTTGCAGCACTATATTATTTCAATGAGCTGTGAAAGCTACTTCTGCGCCAAACGTTGATCTTTGAAGATTTATTGCAGCAATGAATTGTCTGTTACTTAGATGCGTCTCACAGGAGGTTAAAGATCGACTGACAGTATGAGGTCCGTTTCATCCTCGACTAATTCGATAGGTCTATAAAACTTATTCGGATTTTTTATGTTACAGGCCTTTATCCTAAGGACATTCACCCATTTTCACCGTAAGACTTCTTATCTATTTCACAAAAGGAACAGGCAGTGTTGTTGTTGTGTTGTTGTTGCACATCCCGAAGACTAGCAGGGCTATATCAGGTCCATGACATTGTATACCCTAAGGCAGTGGTCGGCAAACCGCGGCTCGCGAGCCACATGCTGCTCTTTGGCCCCTTCAGTGTGGCTCTTCCACAAAATAACCACGTGCGGGCGAACACGTATAGTGCGATTGAAACTTCGTGAAGATTGGTTTTCTTATTTCTGTTTTTACATACTTAGTTGGTGTTTATGTGTCTTTAGGCGAGTGCTCTGAAGCGACTTAATGAGAAAACATTTCCAGAAAGATTAAATGTCAACGCGTACCGTCAAGTCGTATCTTTGCATCTTGTTGTACAATGTATTTACTTCCGAGAGCGTGTCCCCACGGGAAAGACTGGACTAGTCAAAATGTCTTCGAATATAACCAATCACTAAGTCGAAGATCTTAAATCGGTTTAAGCTTTATCAATATCAGTTAAAGAATCTCGTGACATAAATGGTACAGCGTAAGTTTCACTTTTTGTACGATTTATTTTATCTACAGGTCCTAAAGAAGAACATTTAGGAATACTGCCACTCAAAGGGCAAACACGTGGCGAGGATACAGCAAATGCTGTAACTGAGTGCATTGAAAACATCATATTGAACTCGATAAAATTGTCTCAATTTCAACAGACGGGGCGAAAAGAATGTACTGCGTAAGAAACGGGTTTGTTGCTTTTTAAAAAGAAAAATCACGAGATACTTACAATGAGTCCATTACCATTGTATCATTCATCAAGAACTTTGCGCGCAGACATTTCCAGAAGAAATTTGCAAAGTTATGGAATGGTTGATTAAGATTATCAACTCCATTATAGCTAAAGTTCTTAATCATCGCCAATTTAAAGACTTTTTAGTTGAAATGGAGAGTGAGTACGCAGATCTTCTGCTGCATAACAAGGTACGTTGGTTATTTAGAGGAAACGTTTTGAAACTTTTCGCTTCCTTAAAATCAGAAATTAGTGCATTTCTCCTTAAGAAGGGTGTTCACTATTCAGAACTAACGAACGATCAGTGGATCTAAAAAATTTATTTCATGGTAGACGTTACGTCTACCATGAAAATCATCTTACGTCTACCATCTAAATCAGCTTAATCGTAAACTACAGTGGAAAGGAAACACAATTTTTTCGATGTTAGAAGAAGTTATTTCATTCTAAAACAAATCTCTTTTTGCTCAAGATTTTGATAGAGAAACTTAATTCACTTTCCAAGCCTGTTGAAACATCGCCAAGAAAATAATTATGATATTGACATTTGCTATTTCAAAACAACACTTTTAAATATGAGGAAAGCTTTTCTCAACAGGTTTCGGGAAGTCAGAAACAGCAAAGCGACGTTAGCTTTTGTTAAAAAAACCTCTTAATGCTACTAATAACATAATTAAGTTTTTCTCCCTTTAATATTGACATTGGCAACTTTTAAATGCAATTGCTGGATTCAAAAACAAAGAATTGGGGAACTCGAAATTTGAACGTCTTTGTGCTGATATAGAAATATTGGAGAAAAACAAATGTGAAGCATAAGTGGTCTGCTTTGAAAGGCATGGAAGATATGTTGATTTTTAACACCTGAAATAGTATTCCTGTCTCATATAATCATCGGGTCTACATATTCATACGAACAATTATTTTCGAACATGAATCTTATCAAGAGTTAAGTGAGAAGTTGTCTTATTGATGAGAACCTGGAATCGTGCCTAAAATTAAAAACAATATACACTCCTGACTTACCCAAACTTTCCAAGGAGATGTGAGGCAATTGTTCACATTAGTGTTTGTCTTTCATTCTCATGATTTAATTTTATGGATACCTTACAATTTAATTTTATCAATAAATAATATCGATATTAAGTATGATATCAAGTTTTATTCAACGCACCTGTAGTTTAACTAAGACTTAAAAGTGTAAGTAAAGTTTTTAAGTTAATTTTAGGGAGCGCTGTGAAGTGAAAGAAAGTGTAGTGTCGAAGATTGAGAAAGGTATGTTGAGATGGTTTGGACATATATAGAGGTTGAACGAAAGGAGATAGATGAAATACACTCGTCAAAAGTGAAATTGCAACACCATGAAGGAATGCGCGTAGGGATGTGGCAATAACAGGATCGGTAGATGTCAGAGACATATGCAAATGATTAAATGCGCGTGCGCATCTGGTCACATGATACCCAGTTTCTGGCTATAAAAGCCAGTAGCTGGATCTCTCTGTTTATGCTATCAATGACAGATTATTGTTGTAACGGGACGTGAAGAAGGGTAGAAAATGCCTCGGAGACATCAGCGAGCTGAATAACAGCAGTTATCGTATGAGGAACGAGAACGTATCCTAGAACTGCAGGAGCTCGGTTTGTACGCAATTGCCAGTCGTGTTGAACGGGACGTCACTACAATTCAGCGATGTGGGGCACGATGGACGCAAGACCATCAGACAACACGGCAAAGAGGCAGTTGATCATCAAGGTGAACGTCAGATGGCACTGGTAGGCAAATTCGGCGGATGTTTCGTCGGGACCCGTTCGCCACGGCAAGTCATATTAAACCTACCTACCATGGGACATCTGTCTCCTGCCAAACCATCCGTAACATTTTGCATGAGGCAGGGATGCGCGCACGGCGGCCAGCCACTGGGGATCCTTTAATCACTCGACACAGGGCTGCCCTTCTGGCCTTGTGTCGACGTTATCGTCACTGGACGAACGAATGGCATCGGGTATTGTTTTCAGATGAACTCCGATTTTGTTTATAGAGGAATGACTGTCGTGGACATGTGTGGCGGCTTCCCGGAGAAAGTTACCTGCCAGCTCATATCGTCGAACGTCATACCGGCCCCACCAGAGCTTCATGGTTTAGGGTGGCATCATGTTCGGACAGCGGACAACCCTTGTGCACATTAATGGCAGTTTAACATCGGCCCGGTTGGCAACACATGTTGTTATGCCTGTGGTTCGGCAACTTGTGCAGGCCGCCCCCGGAACGTTATTCCAGCAAGACATTGACCGGTATCATGTCACACGTCACACTCTGAACAGCCTCAATGGAATTCACATCCTTCCCTGGCCGGCAGGCTCACCCGATCTCCCTCCCATCGATCATGTGTGGGCTGCCATCAGAGTTGCGGTGCATAGGACACCGCAGCCGCATACCGTAGAGGAACTGAGAGCTGCAGTGGACTTTGCTTGGCAAGGAATATCTCAGGAGACCATTAATAGCCTCATAGACAGTATTCCTCGCCGTTTAGAGGCCTGTATAGCTGCCCGTGGTGGCCACATTAAATACTGAATAAACAGTTTAATCTATCATATCTTTGTTTGTTTCTTCAATCATCTGCATATGTGTCTGAACTTTACCGATCCTGTTATTTTCACATCGCTGCGCGCATTCCTTCATGGTGTTGCAATTTCACTTTTGACGAGTGTAAGTATACAAGACGAGTGTGGATGGGATAGTTGGAAGCGAACGTACCTCAATGAGATTGAGGACGTTTTTAGCAAAGTCCAGCTTAGGAGTATCCTAATTAAGTTAATAACAATGCACCTACCTATATAGTTTAAATTTAAAAAAAATGGCTCTCAAAAGAAATTTCAATCATTGTGCTGTTGATATTTGGCTCTGTTGACTAATGAGTTTGCCGACGACTGCCCTAAGGAAATCCAGAACCATCAATGGATTGGCAGCTAGATCCCGCAGGGAGAGCCCGTGGCAAGCAAAAACATGTTCAGGGGAAACCCGCTCAGTTGAACACTTGGAGCAGACTTCGAAACACTTAGAATTCTCAGAATATGTCAAAGATCTAAAATTCCCGCTGAAAAAGCGAGTAAGAATGGTATGATCATGCCTGTTACAACTAAGTGCCAGGGAGCCACCCTGTCGATTTCTCTGATACCAGTGATGCTCCGGTGGAACGAGCCAAGAAGTTTTATTTTTGCGTTTAGTTCTGAAAAAAACTCTACATATGTGACAGGCGCAGAAGGTGTTCTATCTACTCAAATTTCGAAGTCTAAAATCTCAAATAGTTCGTGGGAGAGCTTCGAATGATGAGTCCTTAGTAATCCTTTTAATACATTTTATTACACACGTAGACGGACGCACATGAATCACAAACAAACATATATATACTCAAATCAGAAGGTGGGGCGATCGTAAATCTCGAACCGAGGCACACGTCTGCACGTTGTGGCTCTCGGCGCTCAACTGTGTTTTTCTCGAAGCCAAAAATCGGCGTTGCCACTCCACTCAACTAAACTACAGATCGTGTGCCGGCGACAGAAGGCACCGAAGTTTCACAAGCAGCTGCTTTCGCCAGGGAGTCTGCGACATCATTGGCCTCGATGACAAACATGAGAAAGAACCCGCTGAAGATGGATCCGATGGGGCAGGCAGTGGATCCCCTTATGAGAGAACAGTATAGAAACATTCATGTCCTGGCAAGGAGTTAAACCCAGGCTTGCGGAGTGGAAGCTTGCGTGGATAACCACTATACAACGTAGGAAACTATATGAATTATCTGATGAGTATTGGATGCGAAATAGTTGTTGTTGTTTCTAATGCCTCCGGGCAGAAACTTCCATCCTAGGTCCATATAGGCTTCGGGCTCAAGTCTGTAGGTCCGGTTTATATATAGCACCAGAAGGGTTGGAGTCCGTCTTAGTTATTTGCCACCTCAATTTTAACCGAGCAAACCCAGAGGCGACATAGGAGGCACTGAAAGGCAAAGTGGTGTAAGTCACATTTTCACCTTTTTTCATTTGAGGACAAATAAATAATCTCCATGTTCAATTTATAGTGGAATTGTAAAAAGCTATTATTTGCAGTATTGTAATAATTGTTATGAATTATAATTTTTTCAATTTATGATGGAATTTTTTGTATTTTTACCAGTTAAACTCTTTTGACTTACACCACTTGTCTTACTGACTTAGACCACTTTGCCTTTCACCACCTCATATGGGAGATCGTACCCTCCTCTACCCTCTCTGACCTCACAGGGGGACAAAATATTCAAACGTACAGTAAAAAGTAAATATTAATAAAATTTACGTAAAATTTTAATTTTTCAGTAATTCAATACATTAATTTTTGACTAAATTTGAATTTTCAGAAATGGCAATTAGGAAATTAAAAATTCTTTACAATAAATTGTACAATTACACTAAATGAGAAAATATATTTTAATATAAAGGCCTAGATGCAATGACCTTTACTAAACAATTTACACAATTTAAACCAAAATTTTGCATCGTAAAACAACTATTCTAAAGGTTTAATATAAAAGGAACATGAACTTAAAGAATTGAAAATTAAGTAAATTCAAGAAATATTTACGGCAAATAATAAAGGAATAAAATGTAGCCTAATTAACTAATTACCTCTATTGATTACATCACGAAGTTAACTGAATTATAAATGTGAGTGCTGTCGTCAACTCCGCATATTTTTTATCTTATTAGTTCGAAAATATCGCTTCTAATTTAGCAGGAATAAAAGCCACGTTGCGCAACGTTATTTATGGAAGGCTTTGTTATGTTTAGGTAATAAAATTCCTCGGATGGAATAAATAATTTCTGTACATATGAGGAAAAATTGATTATTCAGCCGAGGCACTAGACAGATTAAGAAATGCTGACTAAGAGCCTGTGTTTTGGATCGAGCACGCAAACGAAATACTGAATCAGCTAGTTTTTCCTTCCGTAGTAATTTCGAAAAAAACAAACAAATGTGCCGTTATTTATTTTAAATGTATGCAACAAACACGGCTTTGAATAAATAATTACAGATATGAGGCAGAAAAAAAAACATAGGTTTTAGAAATACGTTTCACGAAATTGTCCGAAAAGAAGATGTATGCATATCTGAATCATTTGTTTTTCAGGTCCAACGAAACTTTCCTAAAAACAAAATAGTTTGAATGCTAAATAGGTTGAAAAAAATTATTTTACGAAAAATAAAATTTGAATCCGTGTATTATGGCTTAAGTTTTCTTTGTTTCTCTTTAAAGCCATGCATTCATTTCGTGTGCCGAAATGTATGTAAGCACGCATGCGTTTCCACTGAAACAAGATTATGCGGAATCGTCAAATGAGCACAAAAATAGTATTACTTTCAAACATGAGTAAATTTAACTTCTCTCAATACAGAACAATGTGCAATTCTTTAACAGGATTTTTTCTTTTAGAGATTGTGGTAAAATATCTCTGTTGAAGACGTAATGAAAGATTTACAAGGCAAAATATAATGGATTAATAAAGTAACAGAAGGGTTTGTCGAGATCACGTGACCATAACGCGACCGGGCGAACCCATCCTCGAAAAAAAAGGCCGACAAATACAGAAATCGGTGTATTTTTTTTCTCATGAAAGTACATAAATGTTACATATTTGGAAAGAGCTTCGAAAACTGATAATTTTTTCTGCGTACACTTATTCTGTTAATTCAATAGTTTTAGAGATATTTGGATTCTAATGAAGCGTCATCCCTCTGAGAAATCAAATCATATATATCCAGTATGTGCAGTGGTGCAGCCATCTGTCGGCAGCGATGGGAATGAAAATTGACTTGAATTTAACACATTTTTAGGACTTTTTTTTCTTTTGTGGGGCCCGAAGTACATAAATATGTTACACGGATGGCTTGAGCGTAGCTAGGCAAAGCCCGGTTAGTAATTGAATAAGGTAGCCATAATTTTACTTTCGGACAAAACTGCTTTATTTTACAATGAATCATTGAGTGATTTTGATATGTAAAGAAATATAAAACTTTAAAATTTGTTACAATCAAGATTTTTTAATTTTCCTTAAAATTAATTTAATTTCTAAAATTTCAGAAGATTATTTTTGCCTGTTCTTTCTGCATAACCGTAAAAAAAGTAAGATTCCCTCTTTAGAGGTTGCCATTTAACGTTGTAAAATTTAATATTTGTCAGTTAGCATGACAGTCATTTTAAGTTTTTGAAAGAAAATAATAAAAGGAAAGAATTTGTAAAAACTTCTAAATTTTGCTGTAAGTAGACTCGGAGTTGCCAGTTTTTCTGTGGTAAACATTAAACTTTAATTCAAATAACAACAACAAAAATATGTTACCTCTCCAATCGAGCGTAGCATAGTAGAATGAATGATCAAAATACCCCCAAACAACTGGATGATACAGGATTCAAATCACAACTCCAAACAAACCTTACCGATAACTCAGCAACCTCTCAATCCAAAGCATTATTTTCTAAACGTGGTTCTTAATCTCTTTTCTACCGTGAATTCCCTGGTCTGGACGACAGTTAATTCCAAGGAACGTTTCCTTAGATTTCAATCTCTGTCGCCAGAAACGTGTAGAGGATACTGAACGCTTAGAAGCAGTTTTTAAGGCACCTATGTGCTCACCCTATTGGATTCGCTCACCTCAATGTTATCCTATAGAGAAAATGTGCCCAAGGATTGCCGACTTGGATTTAAAGATTTTTTTTTAAAGGTACTCCAAAATATAGAAAGAAATTTTAGACCTTGCGACGTTTTTCGTTTAAAAAAAATGCAAATAATATTTTTAAATTTAAATTACTCGGGGGGGGATTGGTATAGGTTGCTATAACGCGGATAAATTCCCTCGGTGGACAAAATTTATAAAATGAATCTTTGTTGCAAGATGCAGAATAGTTCAGGATATCTAAAAATACCATTTTTATTTGATTATCAGCATTTATGTAGCTGTAAATCAGTGGGTCCCAACCCGTTAAAGTCTGCGGACCACAAAACCAGAAATTGAACCATGTGCGGACCGCCCCCCCCCCCGAACCGACTTTGGGGAGGAACCTTCTGGGGGGTATGGGGGGTATAGAATATCCCTTAGACAGAAGGGATACAGGATTAATGTAATCACATTTTGTTCAACCTTATTTTCTATCTTTAGAAATAGATAACCTAAATCTCAGCCTGAAATTGAAACATATTGATTCATGGGTGATTAAGTAAAACAGTTTTTTAGTGTAAATTATTTATTATTGCTAAATGACAAGAAATTTTAATTCAACACCTGATAGTAATCGGATAGATTCAGACCATCTAGTTCAATGAACATTGCTTTCAAAATCCCCATTTATTTGGCAACTCTTTTTAATATGTGGTGCCGGACCATTCCCGAGGCTCTCGCGGACCACTGGTTCGGAACCACTGCTGAAAATAGTAGACAAATTTTCTCCATAGGTTTAACATTGACGTGAGCGAATCCAATAGGATTAGTATACAGCAACCTCAAGCTACGCCCCATTCCCCTCCAATTTATAAAATGAACAGACCCTTAACACTTTTGGTGAATGTTTAGGAGCACTTCTTTTTATGTTTGATGCTCATTTGGATTCCGAACCCCTCTGCCTCTCTCCCTTTCATGTGATAGTGCCGGAAAATTCTCACTGTTTCTCATAACTAGCTATCCATTTAGTTTTGTTCCAGTTACAAGACGAATCCATATGGCATACTTCCTAATTAACGTTCATTTGACAACTTCTTTAGTCATATCCCGATGGTGTAGAGCTGGGAAAGTTATTAAGAAACATTCGTAGACAGAAAATTATGATTTAATTATTTACTTCAATGTGTGTAACAAAGTGCTTTGTTACACACACTGAAGTATTCCTTTTAAGAAATCTTTTGAAGAGTTAAAATAGTAATCAACGTATAACAGATATACTCTCATCTTACCCTGATTATGTAAACAATAAATACTAAAAAAAATTAATAATTTCTTAATAACAAATGTTGTATAACATGTGTAGTAAATAAACCCTATATTATAGTATTTTTGTAAATGTGCATTATTTTTTATAAAATAGTATCTTACTCAAAGTCAGAGAGATATATCGTAAGAATTAAAATTTGCTATATATTCAGTAAATCAATAAATACTAAAAATGGACAATGTAATTTCGAAATAATTTTAATAAAAACCATAAATTGATTGGTGCTGAGATTTGCCAGTGCTTAAGAGGATTACATTAATATAATAATTTATCTCTCTCAATCAATATATATATATATATATATATATATATATATATATATATATATATATATATATATATACAGGTGGTTATCAAAATAATGGAAACACTTATCAATAGTAGTGGTGTTTATGAATGTGCTTCGTATTCCTTAAAAAATAATTCTGGGCACCGGTATTTTTTTTTGTATAATATAGTGTATGTATTATTCTACTGTCAGGTAGCAGTAATGAAACTAAGGGCATCGTGCTTTTGGGGGAACAGCGTAAAATGTCAAACCTTGCGGACCTTGTGAAAAGGGCAAATTGTTGGAGCGCGTTTAAATTGGACTATCTGTTACTGGAACCTCCAGGTTAATGGGTGTTTTTCGAGCTATGGTACTGAAAGTCAGGATAGCATACTGAGTGCACGGAAAAACACCTTTGCCAAACATAATAGTGGACGAAAGGGAGAGCTGAGTGAAAGAGACGGACGGGGTATTGAAGTGTATTTTGACACGAAGAAAGAAAACAACTGTTTCCAAATGACCGAAAAGTTCAATCAGCATCTGCATGTTCTGGTATCAACTATTAGAGGTAGATGGGAACTTCACAAACAGAGCATTTACGGAAGAGTAGCTATTCCCAAGCTACTTGTAATAGATGGCAATACAAATATCGTCCACAATGGTGCCACGAGCACAAATCCTGGTCAAGTAATATGTTGAAAAACGGCATTTGGTCCGACGAATCATTGTTCACATTGTTCCTCGCACCAGGCGTATGTACACCCTACGTGTGTATGTCGCAACGTCCGTATATCTGGAGAACGCCTACACAAGCGAAAGATTCTGGCTGTCTCATCTCAACTGTCAATCATGGAGGTAGATCTAACAGGGTTTGGGACAACATCTTATGGTTTTCTTCAAGCCCTAATGTAACCTTAAAAGGGAGATTGAATGAGGAGGGCTATGTCGGAATTTTAGCTCACTAGTCCATCCTATGGTGCAAACATTGTTTCTTGCAGGAGAGGGCGTTCTCCGGTATGATAATCCCCCTATACATACAGCTAAATCTACCAAGTATTGGTTTCAAGAACATGAAAAAGAAATCCAATATCTTATCTTGCCCTGTACAATCCCCCCAGACTATAAATCATCTAACCACTGTGATCTGTATAACCGGATAGATAAAAGTATCGATATCCACCCAGCATCTCTACAGGAAATTTCATGATTTTTCCCTGTAGAATGGTATAATACGAGTATATTCTTAACCACTATTTAGGACTTGTATAATCCAATTCCAAGGTGAATCAGGTGGTAATTCATGACAAAGGTGATCCTTCCCCGTATTAAAAAAGGTTTTCCTGGTGTTTCTTAGCGTTTCCATTATTTTGATAACCACCTATATATATATATATATATATATATATATATATATATATATATATATATATATATATATATATATATATATATATATTTATATATATATATATACAGTGAAACCTCTATTTTACGTTATTCAAGGGACCATAAAGAAATGACGCTAAATGCGGGACAACGTTAAATCGGGGTAAGAAAAAGACAAATTACTGAGCACAAAATAAAGACTAATGTAGGAAACATACCTTTTTATTTCTTCCTTTACAAGGGTTTAGACATCAGTTTTCTAAATTATGCCTTAAAGAAATCCGTTAGTTCACTTTGTGTCCTAATTTTAGCGGTTACATCACAAATCTCATTCTTAATAATAGAGAAGAGAATGAGTACTTAAGAATGAGTTTTTGAAAGCTTTTATCTTGGCCTTCACCATTTGAAGGGAACGCTATCACTGTTTTCAAAGCTTGAACGGCTTTTGCCGCAGATGGAATTCCATGTTGTTCATCATCATCCCCATCGCTATCTGTACTACGCTATCCTGAGTCTAACATATCACTTTGAGTCGGAAATCTCTGACGTCACGACGTTTGAATCGCAAGCTAGATAATTATTGAGATCTATATCTGAACTAAATAAGAACTCACCCATTTCATTAGAATCTTCATTTTCTGTCCTCTCGTACTCAATTTCATCACTTCTGTCCTCTAGAAAATCACCTTTTGCAAAAGAACTTGAGATACATTTTGCCACGACTCTCTGCCATGCCGAAAAAATCACATGAAGAGCTTCTACTACGTTTATCGATATTTTCCTGCCTCCAGATTCTATACTAAGAAGAGATTTTTTTTTCAAAAATTGGTTTCTATAGATTACTTTGAATGATCGTATGATCCCCAAATCAAAATATTGAACTTTTCTTGTACAATTAGTATGGAAGGAGCGTAATAACGTAATGACGAATAAAGGTCCTGCGGAAAGCAAAATTTCAGCGATGTCGCGAGTTATAATTTTGGCAGCGCGCCAAACTCAGTAGCAGTAAAACAGTTAAACAGAAAAGTACCAAAATGCGTCAAGAAAAAGAGGTAAGCAACGATAAGTAATCCTACGTTAATAACCCGCGCTAGTTTCGTTAGAAGAGACTACCTGATTTTTTTTCCCAACAATTAATGGTGTTATGTTTTCACTCCAGTCTGAATTCGTGCGTAGCAAAACAAACAATCTCAGTTTGGATAGTTTCCCACCATGGTTATTTTCACCCTTTACTGAAAGTCTTATCAGGAAGAAGATTGTAAACAATCCTGTCTCGTTAGCAGTGAATATGTCTTTACTAGAATGTTCTTGTATTAAAGACGGCAAAGTGCTTGCTCTCCATCCACTCTTAGACAGTCTGATGACCGACTCCAGAAACGATTCGCCCCAAGCAGACGTGTAGGACAAATTGTGCCTCGTTTTAAAGTGGTCTATCCAAACATTTGAAGCTGTGAATCCCTGAATTACCAAATTTAGAAGCAATTTTGGTTGTTTTTTCTTTCAAAAATGCGCCATTTATCGGAATGTTTCTTGAACAAGCTTCACTGAACCATTGAAATAGGAAATTTTCCAATTCCTCAAACGGTGAACATTATTTTATTTTAGTCCATCTTTTCCAAATTTTGCTCCATTAAATCTGCAATCGTTCGCAAAGTTGAAAATGGAATTCCAATCAAATTAGTAAAATCAGCTTTACTGCCATTGTAATCTTTAGCTTTCCTGGTGATTTCGAGCAAAGAAAATCGCTTTCTTTTTTAGGCCAAATTTTTACAGTCTAAATCTAACGCAAATTCTCTAAAGGTCTTGTGGTGGCCTTCCTTCTTTTTACACACAGAGAGGCAAATATTGCACCTACAGTTGGTAAGAAAAGACAAAGAGGAGATTCCAAGTATTGCACGTATTGATATGCAATATTTTTTTTCACAATTTTTGTCTACTTTAGGAAAATTTGAGTTTTTCCCGATTAAAAATGTTAAATGTGGGTAATATTTCAAAATGATAACGTTAAATCCGGGATTTTTTAACATTACAAGTATAGGAAATTAAATGGGACTAATTAGAAATGGCGTTATATGCGGGAAATCGTTAAATACGGGTTACGTTAAATCGGGGTTTCACTGTATACATATCTAAATGAGTAAATAAATTTTATGTGTCATTCATGAACTCGCAAAATTTTTATAATATATTCATAAAATATAGCTTCCATGCATAATCATCCATGCATTCAAAATATAGCATTTATGCATAATCATCCAAACTTACGCTTTTAAAATTTTCCGACATATGTAAATATTCATATTATTAAATATTTAATTATGTATGGTAATGAATGAATGGCAAAAATGATATAGCTTCCACAATCTGTGCAAGACTATTTCCTTTAAATTATTTTTATAAGTCATTTTAGTATGTGTAAAAATAGAAATGTTTTGCATGTAGCTTTAAAATACAAAATGACAACATGAATATTCCAAAATAATCATCATGCTTCTTCTCAGGAATAAATGAGTATTCGAAAACATTTTTAATAAATAATATAGACATGAATTCTGTCTTCCTTAATAATTCCTGTTTTAATTCATATTCAAATAGCATCAGTTCTTGAGCTTAAGATTCGACTATTTTTTTCTCTTTTACATGACTTCATTCAACTGTTTCCTTGTTTTCTTCTTTCAGAAATGTGACTAAATAAATTTTTATTTAACTTCAACCGGACACATATCAAAATTTATCAAGTAATAGACTATTAAAGAGCTTAATATTTATATATGTATGAAGGAGGTTCTTTAGCGGAGCTTTGCCAGCTACATTATTATGGAAGTACCATTTAGGTGGTCCAGCATCGATTCCTACCAAGGTGATGACACGGAAACGACAAAGCCTTAATCGGGATTTGAATCCAATCCCACTTCGTGACAATTCAGACCGCTAACCACTATACTATGGGTGTGGTTGTATGATAGAGGTGCTCAGGCATAAAAATTAAAAATTCGCACCAATATACACCCAGAATTTTATTCTAAAATAATTTTAACGCACAACTTTGTTTTTTTACTTTTAATTTAAAATGTGTTTTTTTCTTTAAAATAAAGAAAGGTATTGCACAAAAATTAAAAGCAGTTCCACACACCTTAAAGAAAAATACCCAAAATAATTATTTTTTATATGGCTTTTTGTTAACATTTATAAAAGAGAAAAATTTCGTTCTTGGCAAATGGCAACGCAATGTTGTGTGGTGTTTATGTGTACATGTATTCCCGAACATCTAATAAAATATTTGTGATTTTTACACACTAAATACATTGGTATAAACAGTACATTGGTACATGTTCCCTTTCCACAAACAAGGATTTTATTTTAAAATTTTCAATCATTTAATGCTCTCTATTTAAAATAATGATTACTGAATAAAATTAATAAACTCTTTCCCTAAAGTTTCCCGAAAAAACAAGATGCTACAATGTTGGTTTAAACAGTACATTGGTATATGTACCCTTTTCTACAAACAAGGATTTCATTTTAAAATTTTAAAACATTTAATGCTTTATATTTAAAATAACGATTAGTAGATAAAAAAATTTTAAAATTTGCACTAAAGTTTCTAGCAAAAAAAAACTGTTACGCGGTTGTTATAAACAGTGCATTGGTGTATGATCCCTTTTCCCCAAACAGGGATTTTAATTTAAAATTTTTACAACATTTAATGCTTTCTATTTAAAATACAATTAGTGAATAAAATTAATAAACTCTTTCACTAAAGTTTCCCGAAAAAAAACTGTTACGTGGTTAGTATAAACAGTACATTGATATAAGTTTCCTTTTCCCCCAAACAGGGATTTTATTTTAAAAGCTTTGCAACATTTAATGCTTTCTATTTAAAATACAATTAGCGAATAAAATTAAAAAACTCTTTCACTAAAGTTTCCCGACAAAAAAACTGCTACGTGGTTAGTATAAACAGTACATGGATATATGTTTCCTTTTCCCCAAACAGGGATTTTATTTATAAATTTTTAAAACATTTAATGCTTTCTAATTAAAATAAATATTAGTAAATAAAATTAAAATAACTATTTCACTAAAGTTTCCCACAAAACAAGATCGTGAAGTGTAAAAAAAAAATTTTATGGATTTCTCTTATGCGTATACTATACTTTATTTTCAAAGGATAATCCCGCCAGATCCAGATAGATTGAAGTTTTCCTCCACCGATATAGCCATACAAACTTTGAAATACACCCGAAGATTGAATTGCAAAGTGACGCCTTACTTTGAAGGTAACAATTTATTATGTGAGTTTCAACGTAAAATATTCATGTATTCTACATTATCAAACGACTCTTTACACAGAACGTAGAACACGCTTCAAATTGTAGGATACAGAATGCACACATAAGAGAAGAAAAAAGAAAAAAAGATTGCATTAAACAGTCAGGTTAAATAAAGTTCAAGAGAGAATCCCCCAAAATTACCTGACCTTGGAGAACATTTACATATGCGAGTGTCTGCATTTAGTAAGAATATTACACTTGGTTATCTAGAAACAATTCAAAAGCACAAGTAAAATATTGTTTTTCATAAGGAAAGAAGTCAAGAATACGATAAAAAGTTCATTATTTAAATAAGGAGAACTTCAAGAATCAGACAAACATTGCAACTTTATTTTCCATAAAGTTTTCCTGCACCATTACTCAATCACTGCTTCCTTCTTTTTTCTGTTTTTTTATTTAAGGGAGTGCTTTCTTATTCATCATTTCTACATTTAGATCTGTGAAAAATTTTGCAAAGTAAAATATTGTATTAAAAATTAATTTTTTCTCCCTTATTTATATATATATATATATATATATATATATTCCAATTTCTGGAGTGATATTTAAAGAAAATGCTATTATTCTGGAAGAAAAGTTTGGAATGCAAAATTTTCAGGCTTCGGCTGGTTGGCTAACAAAGTTCAAAGAAAGATACGGGCTTGTATTTAAAAGCATATCTGGCGAAAGTGGCTCCGTAGATGAAAAATTAGTGGATGAATGGAAAATAGTGCTGAAGGAGATATTAGATGGATATGATGAGAAGAACATATTCAATGCAGATGAGACGGGCCTGTTCTACAATATGGTGCCTAATAAAACCTTAACGTATATGGGCGAAAAGTGTTTTGGTGGAAAACACAGTAAG
Source organism: Dolomedes plantarius (assembly GCA_907164885.2). Lineage (NCBI taxonomy): Eukaryota > Metazoa > Arthropoda > Arachnida > Araneae > Dolomedidae > Dolomedes > Dolomedes plantarius. The sequence goes on along the minus strand of OU015492.1, from coordinate 192,342,163 downwards.
GAACGATTGACTGTTTTACTGTGCACTAATTCGGATGGATCTGAGAAATTTCCACCCCTAGTTATAGGCAAATCAAAGCAACCAAGGTGTTTTAAGAATATCACCAGGAAACCTTGTGAGTACCGCAATAACAATAAAGCGTGGATGACATCACAAATTTTTATTGACTGGATTAGAAAATTTGATGCAAAAATGCATCAAGAAAAGAGAAAAGTTTTACTTTTATCCGACCGATGCACATACTCCAAATATCCCTGGACTTACAAATTTGACTATTCATTTCTTACCAGCTAATTGCACTAGCAAGTTGCAGCCATTAGACCTGGGTATCATTCGCAGTGTGAAAGCATACTACAGAAAGTCTTTAATTAGGAAATTAATAAACAATTCGGCTGACAGTATAAAAATTAGAAATTTTACAATCTTGGAAGCAATGCACATGATAACATCACCATGGAAAGAAGTTTCTTCATCCACAACAAAAAACTGCTTTCGCGTTGCTGGAATTCACAAAGAACTTGTAGTGGAACTGCAAAGTACGGATGTAGAAATCAACGAAGATGACATTACCCCTGAAGAATGGAGAAGTCTTGTTGAAGATGAGGATGTTTCAATTCAAGATTTCTACAATTGTGATAAATATGTTTTAACAACAGATTTCAGAAATGTAGAACAAATTTATGAAGATATTGTAAACGAAAACTCAGTGTCAGACGATGAAGGTGACGTTGAAGACACGGAAAACGAGACACTGCCACAGTCTTACACAGATGCAATTTCTGCTCTAGATGTTATCCGACGCTATATTACATCAAAAATGGAAGGTGACTCATTTAACATTTTAGAAAATCTGTAAAAGAGAATAACGAAAACAAGGCGAATGAAGCAATCAACACTTTTTGAATTTTTTAAAACGTAATTTATTGTATTGTTTGTACTCTATTTTTTCAATGTAATTTAAAATAACTTTTTGTGAATAAAATAATGATGATAATAAAAATAACATTTTTGAACACGCTAATATATTAAGAAATATATTGACAGTCCTAAGCCTGTAAAGTGTGAAGGGAAATGTTATTTTTTCACAAATTCTGTTTAAGGACGATCTCTACTTAAGGGCGATTTTTCACGGTCCCTTGAAAGTCGTTAAACAGAGAACCAACTGTATATATATATATATATATATATATATATATATATATATATATATATATATATATATATATATATATATATATATATATATATATATATATATATATATATATATATATATATATATATATGCGTGTGTGTGTGCTATGCCAAAGCAGTAGTTTTCACTCCCTACCTTACGTGAGGGATATTTTATTTGATGTTTGTACACTTTTTCGTAATTTTCAAATTTCCAATGCACGAGACAGGGTCCGACATAGCAGCTAAGGTCTAACGGAATTGAATCCTTGCCGGTGAATAGGCTGCCATCACAATTTAGACCTCCCCCTCCTCCAGGGGCGACATATGGGTGGAACATGTTTCTCCCACCCACTTTGACTTCACAGAAGGACTTTCAGGTCTGCAGATTAAATGTGCCCATACCCGGCTTCGACACGAAATATTTAATGGCGTCGTCAGGATTCAAACCGAACACCGACAGTCCGAAACCCAATACGCTACATTTAGGCTACCTCGGGCACTTAATTTTTATATTTATCTTTAGGCTAACCGTATGCTGAAAATGTCACGTTTGAAAATAGAAAGCTTGCAGAGTTAGGGTTTAGAACCATTACTAACTTTGGGAATAAAACGAAGATATTTGCTAAACTAATGACAATGCTGACGAAAGGAAGGGTCCACTTTAAGATACTGGGGTCGTTCATTGTGTAAGTTTCATGTACCTATTTTAGTAGTTTTAGCAGGCACGAGAGGAACCTAGTATGTATATATATATATATATATATATATATATATATATATATATATATATATATATATATAAATATATATATATATATATATATATATATACCGGGTGGCCATAATTAAACTGACAGTGCTCACAGTGTTCTGTAGCACGATCTATTTGCGAGAATGACGCCACATTTTGTAGGAAGATTAAACAAGACGGGGGACGAAGGATTCCGCAAAAAAATAAATTAGTTCCAAAAGTCACCGCTAGGGGAATATTTGGCGCTGTGTAATAGAAAATAGAGTGTTAACAAATGCAAATCAATACGGAGATTACCTTTTATTTTGCATTCAAATGAGGTTCAATGTGGCTGCCGTTGTTGTCTTTGCTGAAGTGCCGGAATGACAAAGCTGTTCAACATGTGGCGATATTTCACTCCGGTAACAGAACAGGTTTCCGGTCCTGTCGGGGTAATGTTCTCATAGAAGAATGGACCTACGATAAATTCCGCTGTGAACCCACACCAAACAGTTACCTTTGGTGAATGTAATGGAATTTCTGTGACTGCATGTGGTGATTTGTCATCCCAAATTCGGCAGTTCTGGGTATTCACAGTTCCATGGAGATAAAAGTGGGCCTCGTCTCCCCATAAGATTTTCCACGGCCAAGCATCATCCACCTCCATTCTGGCAAGAAAGGTGAGAGCAAAAGTCAATTGCTTATCATGGTCGGGGTACAGTAACTCCTGTACACGGCTGATCTTGTACGGATAGAAGTTGATAATCTTTCGTAAGATTTTCCATACCGTACTGTAAGGCATACCCATATTCCGAGCTAATCCACGAGCGCTAGAGGTGGCAGCAATATTGTCTGGTCCTCTGTCGACAATCGCCGTGGCAACTGCTTCGATTGTATCCTGTGGTACAGGTTTTCGTCCTCTGCCTGACTGAACCTTCAGAGAACCTGTTTTCTCAAACGTCGCAACCACTGTTTTTAGCCCATTAACTGACACAGGACAGTTACCTTTACACATTTTTTTGTGCGTTCTAAAAGCACGAAGAGCGGCTGACGCGTTGCACTGGTAGAGGTAAAAGAATTTGACCAGTAACGCACGCTCGACCAAAGAAGGAGACATTGCACATAAACTTTCAATCCGATTGATTCGAAACGTAACACATTGCCTTTTAAAACCCAAGCAACTGGCACTGTGCCAATGGATGTAACGTGAAATTTGAATAAAGATCTTCTTCTGCTCAGCGTACGTGATATTGCAGATCACGAGACTTTATCGGTGTTTATGTAGATTTTACGCTTTTTTAAAAGTGTTGCCATATTGCACTTGAACTAAATAAGAAAATGTGCATAATAAAAGGTAATTTTATTCCGTATTAATTTGCATTTGTTAACACTCTATTCTCTATTACACGGCGCCAAATATTCCCCTAGCGGTGACTTTTGGAACTAATTTATTTTTTCGCGGAATCCTTCGTCACCCGTCTTGTTTAATCTTCCTACAAAATGTGGCGTCATTCTCGCAAATAGATCGCGCTACAGAACACTGTGAGCACTGTCAGTTTAATTATGGCCACCCGGTATATATATATATATATATATATATATATATATATATAGAGAGAGAGAGAGGGAGAGAGAGAGAGAGAGAGAGAGAGAGACAGAGAGAGAGGGAGGGAGACAGGGGGTGTTGCTGTAACATCTTAATAATTGTGGTATCATAATATCCTATGACATATTTGAAGTTACCCAAGATTTAATTACGTGCAAAGCATAAGCTTATCAAAAAAGAATTGCGTAACTGATATTTCCACCATAGATAGATGTCCATAGGTGACCCCTTTTGAACACTGAAATGATATACTACATTCTTGAATCGATGCTTCCAAAAGCTGTCTTGTAAACAATTAACCAAGTTTCTTCTTCCTTTTCCCGATCAAGACAAAGAGGAAAATTAGCAGTTTCCTCTTATCTCAGTGTAAAAAGAGTAGTAAGACTAGATCATGACTTTTCTTTGCCTAACGGTAAGTACCCTGTTGACCTTTTTCCGCTACTCATATGATTTCTCACATAGTGTGTTCTCTGTTCATATGAACAAAACGTATCCTTATGGACATTTTGGCATGCATATTTTTATACACAGGGCCATCGCGAGATTTAAAATGGAATATAAAACAAAATTGATGAATAATTAATAGCAGCGAATTCGTGAATTCTCATATCTGCATTCTATACTCGGCAATGTATAATTTCTACTGCAACACAGTTATGAATATTGTAACACAATATGTATAACTTTTACTCTCAAATGCATGCCGTAATTTGAATATTGATAAAATATATGAAATTAAAGTCTACGGAATACTCGGAAAACATTATTTATATATATATATATATATATATATATATATATATATATATATATATATATATATATATATATATATATATATATATATATATATATATGTATATGTATATATATGTATATTTATATATATATATATATATATATATATATATATATATATATATATATATATGTATATGTATATATATATGTATATTTATATATATATATATATATATATATATATATTTATATATATATTTATGTATATATATATATATGTATATATATATATATATATATATATTTATATATATATATATATATATATATATATATATATATATATATATATATATATATATATATAAAACAGTTCCGTCACTGACTCACTGACTCACTGACATATAACGCATAGACCAAACCACTGAACATGAAGAGCAGTAATTTTGCATGGCGATTCTTCTTATAGTGTAGGGGTACACGAAGAAAGATTTTTGAAGAATTATTCTTAGATTTTATTAATTAAATTTTTAGGATGTTTTTATATTTTTTTTAAGTCTGCATTTAAAATAATAATTTGAGGGTTATAAAATTTATATGATGAGAAAGATCGTAAACATTTCTTTAAATTGAAATCTTTTTCGAATCTTTACCTCCATTTTCTGATTTCTGAAGAATTTTTAAAAATTAATATTTAGAATTTAATTTACTAAATGCTGAGCACGCGGTTTCATTTCTTTTTGTGATACATTAAATTAATTTTAGGTCACGTGAATAACAGCGACATAAAGCGACAAAAAATATTAAAATACGGCAAAAGATAAAATTTAACCACTAGTAGAAAAGGATATTTTTAAAGAATTTAATTGAATTTAGTATGTTTTATGGATATTAAACATGCAAATTAATTGCATACATTGACCGTTGTATTTAATTTGAAGGTACTCCGTAGCGAAGCACGGCTATTCAACTATATATATAATATATATATATATATATATATGTATGTATATGTATGTATATATATATATATATATATATATATATATATATATATATATATATATATATATATATATATATATATATATATATATATATATATATATATATATATATATATATATATATATATATATTAATTATTTATTTATTTATTTATTTATTCATTGTATGTATAATAATGAGAGGTATAAAGAAAAAAACACTAAATAATATATCCCGTGTTATATTTGGGCATTCTACCTTAAACTATGTTTAAAATTCACCCTAAAACTACAATATACCTTTTTAAAACGTTTTATCCTATTATCCTGTCTCACTGAACAATCGTTTGTTTTTCATGTTAAAAGACTCTTCAATAAAAAAATTTCTTTTTTCCAGTCTTTACTTCGTTAACATAGTTTCTAGATTTCCTCAAATGTATGTTTTGTAAAAAAAAATTACACACTATAGTATGTATCAAATTCTTAATTTTTGTTCGATATTATAAATCTGGGAAATAAAGAGTGTCATATATAAGGACAAAACATCTGAATCAACAGTTAAGCAACATTTAAAGCATTTATTCCATAAAGTGCACTTAATCCGTTGAAAATAAAAAAAGATCGAGATAGAGATTCTTTTAAAAAACGATTATACAGAAACTTTATCCGTCCGAGAGAATGCATTAGTCGAAATTCGGCTCTTGACAAACTATATTTAGAATGCATTACAAGCCATTTTAAAACGCTCGTTGTCGTAAACCCACGCCTTTTTAATGCCTAGTCTTACACGAAAACGGATGAAAACGGAAACCGCCAATAAAGAGGACTAAGGAAGTGCAGAGGCAGAGACATAATATGTGTTGTTTTTGCACTTGTGTTTCAAAGGGAATGCTCTTACAGAGCGAAGTGTCACTTTACGCATGAACGGACGGAAAATTTGATTTGCGAGATCAAATTATGCCACTTTTGGAGCGAAAAGCTTTTTAAATAAAACAGATTTTGAATGTCAAGAACAAATAGATTTTTGAGAGGAATAAAATGTATCAAAATGGTGTATAATTTTAGAACCTAAATGCCAGCAAATATATGCAGGTAATGTCGCCCAATTTGGCGCCATGAGTGGTGCATTTAAACTTGCGTACTCCCGCTAGATATAATTTATGGGGATCATTTACTTGAATAATTACATAACACAAATAATGTAAATAAATGAACATGAAATAAAACGTATAATGAGGGCATAGACTGCAGAACAAATTAACAAAAATCATACCCTAGTGTATAAAATTTTAACTTTTCACTAAATTATTGCGCAGTTGCAACAAATCCTCATACTAAAAACGACAAATATAACTAAAAATAAATAATTCAACAAAGCAAGATAGTTATTCTTCCTGCTAATAATTATCTTGCTATGTTGAATTATTTACTTTTAGTTATATTTGAATAATTACATCTTACAATTGCATGTATAATTAATTGCATTGAAGGATAACCAAAACCCAGAATTTTAAGCTCTGCTTTTTAGTTTGGGTTTTAAAAAAATGTTAAAATCGGAAAGTCTCCTTATTACCATGTCAGATTCCAGCTTAAAGCTATTTCATGCAAAATCGTAGTTCGAAACACAGCTGAGCATCTATTTAACGAAGTCATTTTATCATCCTCCATTTAAAAACATCTTTATAAAGGAAACCCATTATATTGAAATGAAATTAAAAGCTTTACTATTATGAAAACAAAACCGTTGAAATAAACTTAACTATACATTATTCCCACACCACAGGTCCAGGGTTCGATCCTGCGACTGAGCAAGGTCGACTCAGCCTTTCATCCCTTGAGTGGATCGATAAAATGAGGACCAAGAATGCTTGGGAGCTAACTCTTGGAGTCCCGCAGCAGTCTGACCACTGCCTGAGACATGCTGTATGATACACCAAGTCCATGGTCAAGAAAGCGGAGATGGGCACCATAAGCCTTTGTTCACAATAAACTGTTGCGCCACTCGTTAGTTTATACATTATTCAATTCATGCTCATTTAGAAAATGATATTTACAAGATAAAAATAACTTTTTATATACCAAGTTTTTAAATTTTCTGTTGAATCATATAAACTTGACAATTCTAAGTATTAATAAATACTTTTAATAACTTTTTTTTGATAAATTATCCCATCAACTTGAAAGAAAATGAAGTTAATTGGAAGTTAACTTGCGATTAGCTTTTCGTTGCCGTCCCGGCCCATAGATGGCTGCACCAGTCTACAAAACAAAATTAACTGAAAATGAATTCAATCCTGCTTAAAGATGGCTAAAAGTATTAAAAGAATGCATTGTCATCGTGTTCTGAGCTATTCAAAAAGTTTCAAATGTCCAGCTAGTCGGGAAGTTAGTTAAAAATCGATTGCAAGATTTGTACTGAACAAACAAACACACACACAAACAAGAAAGCGAGTTAATAAAAACATGGTAATAAAGCATCAACTGATGAGACGAATTCATTTCCGTTAAATGAAAGAATTTATAACTAAAGAAGCAAAATTAATAATATAACACATACATGCGTTTAAAAAAGAACAATAATCCATTACATTTTAACAGTTAGTTTACCTAATTGGTAAAATAACTAATCATAGAACAATCTACATGTAGTTTAACGATAAACACTTAAAGAAAGAAATACGAAATTATGAAAGCAATTTCTGGAATTTCAAACATCATGCACTGTAAGGATTAATATATTTGGTATCTCGTATTCGCCCCTTAACAGTGAAATATCCTTATTCTCCTTTGCCCATGTACCTTTACGATTCAATCTTGTTTATAAAAGTTTAAAAAAATATTCGGCTAAAAAACTTTTGAAGAATAAAAATATTATAAAAGATTTAAAATGCCTATTTAGATAGTATAAAATTCCATTTTATGTAAATTGTTATTCGCGATGTAATGCAGTTAGCTTTATCGGATGCATATGTCTAACCTTATCAAGTTTCTTCAGTAAATTTTGGAAATAAAAGTCCGTTTCTTAAAAATTCTACTTTATACAAAAAACATTATCTTGATTATGATATAACGTCATATATATAGGGATACGTAATATTCGCATTTATGAAATAGATGCGAATAAATGCGGGATTTGCGATATGAGCGAAAAAAATGCGAAAATTATATTTTTACTACTTTACGGTGAAAACTTGGCGATAAATGGCTTTTTAAGCGAAATTAGGTAATAATAATGAAGTAATAATTTATTGATATAATTGCTTTACTAAGACCATCCGCGGTCTTTAACTAAGAGATCTCACGCTCCTTAGGATATACTCTGAATTTCACCCGGACAGTTTGTCCGTACCGGATCATCAATAGATACAACCATTCTATTTTATGTCAATTATATTTTTTTAAATTTAATTGACATAAAATAGAAAATAAAAATAATTGATTAAATATGTCAGTTATATTAAATATGTCAATAAATTATATGTCAATTATATTAAATATCTCTCTATTCTAAAAAGAACTAACTGCCGCTGCCGCCGCCGCCGCCGCTTTCAAAAGCTTGTCACGCTATCTCCTCCGAAACCGCTGGGGGTATGGGGTCGAGACCGATATCAATCGATGCAGAACAATGTGGGGAAGAAAGTAAGACATGTCTCATATTCGTCGGACTTTAAGTTTTTTTTTATTTTATGTTTTGTGGGAAAATATTGACTTTTTCATGTTCAGATTACGATAACTCGCCAAAAAAGGATCGTAGAATTTTTTTTTTTTACAATCTAAGACTACAGACATTTCTCCTTCAAACAAGACCTCATTTGTTTAAAAATAATTTAAAACAGACTGATATTTTTATTAAAATTGAAAACCCTTTTTTTGGAAAAATTTATGCGTTTCGAGATATATACATTCGATGCGCTCAGACTTATTATGTTATAAAGAAAATATTTATATCAACTGGAAGATGAAAGCTTTCTCATTCATATAAACTTCATTTCAAGTCTCTATCTTAAAATTTCGATTTTTTATAGAATTTTAAAGAAATACTTCAAAATTTCCCCCATTCATCCCCCATTCATCCATTTTCCCCCATTCATCCATTTCGTCGGGAGGGGGGGGGAAGCTTCAACTGTAAACAAATGAATGACTTCACCAGAGGAGCGAGCGTAGCGAGGCTAGGGGCGAAGCCCCTAGTGTCAATAAATTATATGTCAATTATATTAAATATGTTATATTGACATATTAAATATAATTGACATATTATATTTAATATGTCAATTATATTAAATTGACATAAAATAGAAAATATATTGACATAAAATAGAAATATTTTTTTTTATTTTATGTCAATTTATATTTTTTTTAAATTTCTTATTGATACAGTACTAAGAGACTCCTATAGATGTTATACAGATTTTAATTGCAACGGAATGCTGCTACATTTACTTTGCAAAAGCAGCTGTACAACGCCTCTATAGTCCCCTTAACAGCTTAGATGCTGAGATATATTTTTGTATGTACAATATAATAATAATTATATAGTCATTAATTATAATTAATGACAGACAGAAGGCAAAGAGTTAAAGAAGAGAATGTGGAGACTACTACAATGTTAGCTTTTAACCAAGAATTTTGATACTTACCTATCCAAGTAACTAAAATTGTGATTTGTTTTAACCAATGTGAAATTTATGAATTTATATTTTTTTGTGTGAATAAATAAGAAATTTTAAATATTTTATTTTTTTGTTGCGAAATTTTTTATCGAAATTTGCGTACCCCTAGTCATATACTATGGTTACTATTATATGATGGACATATCTGCAATTAATATTGTTTACATGAAGTACTGCAAATTTTAATATAGTCTGAAGTAGGTAATATGAAGTAATGATGTAGATTGGTATTCAAAAGATTTAAAATAATCAAACGAAAATTATGCTGTAGCAATCCATTTATAATTTTCTGAATTTCAACCAAAAAAAATATTAATTTGTTAAGCATATCATTTTATATCTCGAAGATTTTTTATCTTCTAAATGTGTGGTTTCACCAAGGCAACTAAATTTCCATCATAATTTTCAGGAACGCATAATATAGATGACTTCATTTATTAAAATAATTAAATTTACTTAAAGGTGAACAAAAATTAGATAATTAACCTCAGGTTCTATTAAGTGAGTTTTAAATATATTTTGCAAAATATAGGTAAACTGACCGAGAGTTTCACTTTTGTATATTAAAACATAATTTTGTTGCAATCAATTTACCATCGTGTATTCCGTGACATAACAAAGTACAAGTTCGAACTTAATTGTTCGTGTAAAAATGAAAGGAGGTGATGGATAACATAAACTACTTAACTATATCGCACACTGTTTTAATGGAGATCTTATGATAAATATACGTTCATTAAAAATTCATAGACATATCTCTATCTCTGCCATTTCATCCAAATACAAGGTTTGCAAAATTTTGACGTGCAGAGAGTAAAATGTAATATTCCTAATATGTTTTACATTCAAATCGTATTTTACATTGATGGATTTTTATTCCTCTACTACGTTACCAATTTCAGGTGATTTATGGATCAACTGAGGTATGTGATATATTTACATAAAATTACGCATTAACTGCAGACAATTAATTTCATGTCAATTTCTTAACACGTACTTTATAACTACATGCGTATTACAACTAAAAATAAATATTCCAACAGAGCTAGATAATTATAGGGAGAATGTAGACAAAAAATAAACAGAAATCAAGCACTCGGGGCTCTACATAGATAGTTTTTCTCCTAGAGCCACGCGCTGACACGTTATATAACAGTTATATAAGATTGGAGAACATTCGATGATCACGCCATATCACGCCTCATAGTCAGGTGATGAGTCTAGAGTCCAATGACCAATTAAAATTCAGCCCGCCTGAAAAATCTGCGCTTTTCTCAATAATTCCGAAGCTTTTGTGTGTCTGCTCCTAAACAGTAAAGATGTAAAGTTTCGCTGCTGTCAAAATGTACGGGTGGGGCCCCGTCGCCGGCTAGCCGCGATGTCCGTCCTATACAGAGAATTCAGTGTGTAGAGCCCGAAGTATATTTAATCACCGAACTACTGTGTAATAAAAAGACGTATACCAATTACAGTGATGCCTGTCATATTTCTACCTGGACTTCCTTCGTGCGCCACGAAGGAATATATATGTATATATATATGTATATATATATATATATATATATATATATATATATATATATATATATATATATATATATATATATATATATATATATATATATATATATATATACATATATATATATATATATATATATATATATATATATGTATATATATATATACATATATATATATATATATATATATATATATATATATATATATATATATATATATATATATATATATATATATATAAGATTGAACAAAATGCTCCGGAAGGACATATCATACCTGTAACATATTAAAACACAAAAGAATATTTTAATTATTTTACATTTGTTGATTTAAACCTACCTTATATCCACAAATAAAATATAATGCAAAATTTAAAAAAAAATACTGCCAACTGATATTTGTTACAAAGTTCGTCTGTTATCAAAGTGTAATCAGTGCGCACTCATTTAACTTGTAGATTCGATAGAGAGTAAATTTTTCTCCCTCAAGGCATCAGGAAAAAATTCTCTTCACAGAAATCAAGCCTTTGTTGTATTAACTGCACTGCAGAAACCAGAATTTATTGAGCGAATTATTAATACACTTTGATTTTTCTAAAATGGTCGCTCCTCAACAATGGGAAGGGAAAAATCGATTTCTCTCTATTGAAACGTCGTTCAACCTTATTATAGTGAAAACGCTATTGAGCACAAGTGACTATCAAAAAGAAATTGCTTCATATGCTCCAGAATAACATTGATGCCAATTCTTGAATAGGCTATGTAATTATTCCTTTCTTGTATTTTTCTATAGATTGTAGTTTTTGTTATTACATTATTGTTTCCGATTTCTTGGTTAATATAAGCACTTACATACCAAATTTTCTGTAGATTGTAGGTTTTGTTATTAAATTATTGTTTTCGATTTCTTGGTAAATATAAGCACTTACATACCGCTGCAACAATTTTCCCCCCACTTATATGTATGAATGTGTTTATGTAAGTTAGGTAAGTCCTCAAAAATACGCTTGTATCAGAATCCTTACTGATATATATGCATACGTATGTATCAAAAATAAGTGTACGTCTATAAAAAATTTTTAAAAATTCAGGTAGTTTCTTCTAACGAAACTACCGCGGGTTATTAAAGTAGAATTACTTATCTTTGCTTACCTCTTTTGCATGTATATATGTATCTATCTATCTATCTATCTCTCTCTCTCTCTCTCTCTATATATATATATATATATATATATATATATATATATATATATATATATATATATGTGTGTGTGTGTGTGTGTGTGTGTGTGTGTGTATGTATGCATATATACATAAATGTATGTCAAAATTTTGACGCATCTTGGTACTTTTCTGTTTTACTTGTCCAAGCCATAGATTGGGTTTGGAGAGCTGCCAAAATTATAACTTGCGAAGACGAATGGACGGACTGTTTTAGCGTCTGAAACATTCCTTTCCGCTGGACCGTTATGGAGGAACGTAATCCTACGTTAACAATATTTCAGGTAGTCTCTTCTATCGAAACTACCACGGGTTATTAACGTAGGATTATTTATCGTTTCTTACCTCTTCTTTTTTTCTTCTTTTTACGCATTTTGGTACTTTTCTGTTTAATTGCTTACTGCTACTGGGTTTGGCGCGCTGCCAAAATTATAATTCGCGACGCAGGACAATTTTTTTTTCTCTCCGAAGGACCGTTATTGAGGAAAGTAATCCTACGTTAAAATGTTATAAAATTATTAGTCCCAGTTACGTTGTGTTGCGAGAAATATTTCATAACTGCTGTATCGCAGGTGGTATCTAAAATAGGTTTCCTCCGAAGAAGAATGTATTTCTTTTTGATAACACGCTTTATGTATTCCTTTAGGTGAAAAACAAACTTTACAAACAAAAAAATTATTCATTGTAATAACTTAACCTCAGTTAAACTCAGTTAAGTTCGTATAAAAACAAGAATGTACCTTAATCTCTAAACATGATCTACACTTATTCTCTATTATATCTGTAGGGATACAAGCGTGATAACAAATGTAACACAACACCACTAGCCTTATCTCGTGCTGCAAATCCTTAAACTCTTATCTCCACATTTGAACTTTAACTTTACTACAATAACTCCTGCCTCCACTAAATACCCGTATTCGTGTTTTAACTAATAATTCGGCGGGTATTGCTCGGGACTTTAGATTAATTACGATTCCCTCTGCATTGATTATTTACTACTTTATGATCCCTATCTATCGGACACCATAATCTCCATATATCCGATCATTGGTCAACTTACTATACCCGATTTATTACCATCGAGTATCTCAAATCTACTTGCTGCGAAATTTGATCACTTAAGCATTCCAAACTACCGAAATGTGATATCATACAGCGGTGAAAGAATTCGAACAATCCCTTAAAAAAATATTTAACCTGAGGAATATAATACAAAATGTGTGCATAAAGGGAAACTTGTAAAAGAATTTAGGAAAAAAACCCATTAAAATATTCCCTATGAATAAACAAAAAATTAATTTCAAATTCAATTCCTAATTTCAAAATCCGGTTCCGCTCTCTGAAATAGAAGCTTATCAAAAAATCACTTATGCTACAAGCAATGACAAGTAAAATAACGCAAAGTGTTTTAGTCTGAATTGCTTACAATGGGTTTAATTATTTTCTCAGCTCTTGGTGAAGATTGCCATATTGATTTTGAAAGTGATTAGAAGTGATTTTCTGCGTATTTGTAGAGAGTATTTTAAGGTTTTTCTTTACGCAGTATGTGTACTATCTATATGTATAAAACTGTTCCGTAACTGACTCACTGACTGACATACAACGCACAGACCAAACCGCTGGACCTAAAGGGCTGAAGTTTTGCATGGCGATTCTTCTTATAGTGTAAAGGTTCATTAAGAAAGATTTTTCAAAAATTCATCTTAGATTTTTTTTAATTAAATTTTTAAGCTGTTTTTGTAGCTTTTTTTACATTTGCATTTCAAATAATACTTTGAGGGTTATAAAATCTATAACACAAGAAAGATCATAACAATTCCTTTAAAATGAAATCTTTTTCGAATCTTTACCTCCATTTCCTGATTTTTGGTGAATTTTTAAAGATTAATTTTTAGAATTTTATTTATTAAATGTTGATCACGTGATTTCTTTTTCTGGTACTTTAAATAAATTTATCGTTACGTGCATAACAACTAAATAAACAAAAAATATTTTTTTCCTTGATAATGCGGCAGACGATTGGACATTATCCAAAAAAATATTAAAATACAGTAAAAGAAATGTTCTACAAACTGTACTATATTAGCTGTACTATATTCTTTAGTATTCTTTATATTAGATTTAATTTGAATATTTTCTTTTACATTATTTTGTCTATAAAATTATCCTTTACGATTTTCTTATAAATATATATATATATATATATATATATATATATATATATATATATATTGTATACATTGACCGTTGTATTTAATTTGAATGTACTCCGTAGCGAAGTACGGGTTTTCCAGCTAGTTAACAATATGACGCATACCACAGTTTATAGCTGTTATTAAAGTTTGGCACAGTGTAAATGTTTACGGTAACTACGGTAGTCGGAAGGATACACTAATGTATCAATTTGAACAACTGGAATAAATAGGTCAGTTGTTAATTCCCTCAAAAGATTTTAGTATTTCATGATTATATAATAAGTGTTGTTTCATGCATAAATGTCGCAAGATTTCTAACACTTCAATATAATGGAAAGTGGTTCAAATCGAGAATAACAATAGTATTGCGGCAGAAACAAGTATGCTATTGAAGCTTTTCCAAACTCCGTAAGTGATTCATAACCTAAATAAATCATGAACTGTGGAAATAGAACCTAATTTTGGACTGAGGAATATTGCTGTGACTTATTTAATTCAAACAGATACCTATCAGAGATTTAATTGGAACAACTTTCACCTCCTCTGTCTTTTTATGACCCAACATGGTGACTTTGCTCATAGTTGTAGCCGCAAAGCAATGAAGCAATTCCTCTCAAAAACGAAAGTGGTTTATCGATCCTACTCTCATGCGATGAGATTTAGCCTATGATTGTGAGACAAGGACTCAAAATAAAAATTATAAAAGAAATCTTGTTCCTTTAGAAATTTTATTCTGAAAGAGCATTTCGAGCAGGTATAAGAAAATTTTTCGTGTTAAAAATGCAAAGCAAAATTTTATATAATATTTCAAGTTTTTAGTATTGTATTTTTCATAAAAATAAATCGTCTCAACTTCTCTGCTCTAAATATAAGAATATTGCTGAAGGTTACTGTGTACAAACCCTATTGGATTCGTTCACCTCAATGTTAATCTATGGAGAAAATTTGTCCAAAGATTGCCAACTTGGATTGAAAGATTTTTTCTTTTAAATTGTAGTCTGTAGTAGAGAAAGAAATTTTACAACTTGGGGCATTTTTCATTTTAAAAAGAATGCAAATAATATTTGAAAATTTAAATTATTCGGGTAAAAATCTGGTTTAGCGTGTTTTAAACGTTCATCAATTCCTTTAGTGGAAGAAATTTATAAAATGAATCCTGTTGCAAGGTGCAGAAAAGTTCAGGCTATCTGGAAATGCAGTTTTTATTGGATTGTCAGTATTAACATAGTTGTAAATAGTAGACACATTTTCTCCGTAGGTTACCATTGAGGTAAGATAATCCAATAGAGTTAGTACATAGCAGCCTCAAAAGAAGATGATACAAAAAATATTCGATGCCAAACCACCTTGTACTAAGAAAGAACGCGGAACTAAACCAGATTGGGTAGTTGCAATCGACCAAGATTGATTAATTTAATAGGAAAATACACTCTTAGACAAAAAAAATCGACGCACCAAGAAGGGGTAATGCATATTGGACACAAATTGATATGCATACAGGTTTCGACGGAAAATGTAAAATTTTAAAGTTTGGCGGCCAATGAATGAACATGTGACGCTGCGGCGCATTTTAACTGCGCAACTGGCAGGATATTAAAGAGGAGAAATTTCGATTTCAGGTCATAAATTCTTTGCGAATTTCATTTCGTGGACTCAGGTAGACAGTAACTATGCCTCGCATACAGGTAGGTGCGAGAACAAAATGCGCAGATGTCAGCATTCGAGAGGGGACGTGTAGATGGGCTCAAAGAATCCGGTTTGTAAAGCTCATTCTCTTGAATAAATCATCCAAATTTTCTCAAATTGTAATCATTTGTTTTTGTGTACATTTACATCACATCTACTGATTTTCGTCCATTTCGGATAACCCCTTCTTAGAGCGTCGGTTTTTTTTTTCTTTTTTTTTTCCAAGAGTGTAGTCGAGAACAACTGCAAGAAATAAAGACCGTCTAGAAGAACGGTAGCATCAAAGGGTGTCTCCCCTCTTAACAACATTTCAAAACGATTATTAGTGTTTCCCATGCACTTTATCTTCATGACAATTTGAATAAGCTATATTTCTTGTCGAAAAAAGGGTTCTTTTTGTTATTATGCGAGTTACAGCGTTTATTAAATAATAACCCATCCAAAATCTTTCAATGTTTCTTGCCATAAAAACACGTAAAATGTAAATAAATATTTAAATCTTTAGAAATAAAATCAGTAATAAAAGGATCTGTAGGTAAATCATTTCAATCCTTAAAACTGGAGTAGTTAACGCCCCTTTGATTAGTCTCTTTCAATACTTTTGATCATGCTCTAGATTAAAAATTGACTGTAAAAAATACTGATGCAATTTAAGTAAAGTATTGACTCTGTGATGTCATAAAAACAGCTGGTATAGAAGTTGGAAAAAATTTATCAGTCTTTCCGTGCAGAAGAAAAATTAGTTTTGACTAAGTAGAGAAAACACGCGAGTTGAAATTTATTTTTAGCTTAATGTGTATTGATAGTTTCTTCACTGTGAGTGTTTTTCTTTTGAGAACTTGCACTTCTCCTCACAGAGTAATATTACAATCTTTTGCGAGATTAGAATGCTTGAATCTTAATTAGCTAAATTTTAACCATTAGTGGTTCTAGACAGTAACTTAGAAATAAACTCTGCAATTGAAGTTTAAGGTGCAATTTTTTTACTTAGATTATCATTTGTTTCTATAAATATAATTGTATGTTAGTGTGTACGAAAAAAAGTTTATTTTTTCCACTTGTTCTAGTGATAAGCAATCATCTGTCCTAATTCACTGTAAATACAATTGAAATGTGTAGAATTTATTTGACCGCAAACAAAGTAATAGATGTACCATACTACCACGCAGCACAATCCCATACGCTGTTCATGAACAGCATAAGCTGTTTACATCTGAATGAGTCTGAAATTGAATACAAAATATGCCTTTATATGTATATATATATATATATATATATATATATAGGTAGCCATCCTACAGCACGGCATCTTACAACACGGTTTCGCTCTAACACGATAAAAAAAATTGTGAAAACCTTTGTACAACACTGTACTTCTATAGCACTAGATAACATAATTTTTGTTTAACCCATTTAAAAACTAAATTACCGTAAAATAATGAAGGGAAGAAATAATGAACTACAGTGGTTTTACATGAAAATGTAAAAAAAAAATTATAATTTGTTCATTTATAACTCTATAAAATTAGAAGAAGGCCTAAGCTTAGCTGAATATCTTGAATCATTTTTCCTGAATGCAAACCCTTCCGCTGAAAGAAGCCAAAAAATCAAAAGGGAGCTGCAAAATTGTCTATCTCCATACAGTGAATCTACAGTGACCTTGTAAGAACCAGCAAATAAACCAAAATTACAGATTTTTCAAAGAGGATAGGAGGTGCAAAATATCTAAATGAAGCAAAAGGTTCTGAAAGTGAAGGTGATATCGTTCAATCGAAAAAACGTTCTCGTTTGATTGTACTGAGCAGTGATGAGCAAAAAATTATTAAATAAGGTCGCATTAAATGAAAATAATATTTTTTTTGTTTCTTTTCATTTCGTGTTATACATACATTTATACTTTTAATAAAAATTAAGTTGTTTATATGGAATTTTTAAAAAATATTCGTTTTTAATAAGTTTTCGGAACGTAACCCCCCATTTTTGAACTGTCTCTGGGTCTCATATAACACGGTTTTACACAACACGGCATTTTCTAGGAACCTATCTACCGTGTTATAGGATGGTTACCTGTATATATATATATATATATATATATATATATATATATATATATGTTTCAGGATGTGTGAGTTTTATCCATAAACCTACAAAAATAAATGGATTGAAGGACAATAAGAGCTATCTGTGTAAGTCATAATCTGTTTTGCGCATGTTTCTCTAGTACACTCTCAATTAAGCAAAGTCCTTATTTTTATTAAATTACTTAAAGGATCTAATAAATATTTAGCGCTCTGTTTTTCATTCTATTAAATATTAATATTTACGGTTGTTTAAAAATATCTAGAAAATCTCATTTTCAAAATCTTTTAATGCTGTTTAAAAAGAAAAGGCATTTTTTCTAGAATATTAAACCCTTCATTTTATGTAGTTTCTTTCAGCTTTTCAGATATATTTTTGCATTATCTCCTTACACACAGCTCTTCAAACACGCCTTTTTAGTACCTTGGAAAATTCTATTATCGACTTTCACTTTCCACCTTCCTTCTTTATCGAACGTTGTAATACTAACGTCACTTGGACGACAGAACTCTTCTTATTTCCTAAACATGAGTTTAATCTACAGTTTTAAACCTTAGATGAAAAAAAAAGAGGAATCCTGATGTCTAATGTTCTTGTTAGTAGCCATTTTAAAAACCTATCGAGTATAATTCAGTAGAGAAAATGTGTTTCTTAAACATGAAAACAAGATTAATCGAATCGATTCTCTAAATATATATAAACTAGCTGAAAACCCGCGCTTCGCTACGGAGTACATTCAAATTAAATACAACGGTCAACGTATGCAATTTATGCCAAAAAATAAATATATATATTTATAATAAATGCGATGATCAATGTATACAGTTGATGTAAAATATATATCTATCTATATATATATATATTTATAAAAAAATCGTAAGGGATATGCACTTTTTTTGGATAATATCCAATCGTCTGCTGCATTAGATATAGAAAAAAAATTTTTTTTGTCTATTTAGTTGCTACGCACGTGACAATAAATTTATTGAAAGTACCAGAAAAAGAAATCACGTGATCAGCATTTAATAAATTAAATTCTAAAAATTAATCTTTAAAAATTCACCAAAAATCAGGAAATGGAGGTAAAAATTCGAAAATAATTTCATTTTTATGGAATTTTTATGATCTTTCTCGTGATATAAATTTTATAACCCTCAATGTATTATTTTAAATGCAAACGTAAAAAAAGTTTAAAAAGCAGCTTAAAAATTTAATTTTAAAAAAATCTAAGAAGAATTTTTGAAAAATCTTTCTTAGTGCACCCCTACACTATTAGAAGAATCGCCATGCAAAATTTCAGCCCTTTAGGTCTAGCGGTTTGGTCTGTGCGTTGTATATCAGTCAGTCAGTGAATGAATGAATGAGTCAGTTACGGAACTGTTTTATATGTATAGATAATGTTAAAGATATTTATATGAAACTCAGAAGTGTTTTTGTCTGTTATTTATTGTCCCTAGCAACTATGTTACATATTTTGGTGGAAATCGGGAAAAAATGGGTTAAATGCATTAACAAATGTAGTGTAAAATCCCTAACTAAAATATATCCAATCGTGTAATTGCCTACAAAAATCGTGAAATTACAGACAAAAGCAAAAATATTTATAGTTCAGAATTTTCAAAGAATTCTAAACCAATTCTTGAATCTTAAAAGAATTGTTCGTTATCTTACTAAACTAGTTTTGTTGGATAGAATTTTGTAAGTTTACTGTCAACTTTTCATATTAAAACTTTAGCTAAACACCCCAATTATATTACCTTTTCGAAATCATCCCAAAACTGCCGTAAGAAAGGATGAATTTGCGTAAAGTTAGCTTCTACTCCGTCCGAAAAAACTGTGAAAGGCTATAATATTTTTATAAATTTTTCTTAAATATTGAAAAAATAGAGAATGAAATTTATTGTCTATAAAGTTTTATTAGTGTAAAATATAATTTTATTATCTTTGAAATATACAATCTGCAAGTATGATAAAACACATAATTTCCAGTTCTGTATACAGTATTATCCATGAAGGAAATCAAAGCATCTTTTGCATATACGTCATCAGCTTAGCATACCGTAGTTAACACACAACCGGTCCCTAGATGTCTGAAACATTGGTGAGAACTACAAAAAAAATATTTTTGAGAGTGAGTACCAACATTCACCTACGCATTTTTCGTTGGAAATTTCAGAATAGCCTGTATAGTATGCCGCTATTCAAATATAAGGTGGTGTATTATTTTATACAGATCTAGATTCGGCTTATTCAAAAGTATTCGGCTATTTTCAAAAGTTCCTTCCTTTTCTTTCTTTCCATCCAGAAAGAAAAGGGAGGAAGGAGGGATGAGGGGTAAAAAGCTTCAAACTTCATCAACATCAAGAACTGCTGATGGTGGTCTTATTCCGTGACCTGGCATGCGAAAGTTAGACTTTTAATTAAGGTCTGAAAGACTTGTAAGAATTATCGAAATGTAAACCTCCAAAGAACTGTGGCTTTTCAAGGAAGCAACGAGCACGCGAAAACATTTTCAGGTTTGGTAGAACACGTTCATAGAATATTGGCCCTACTGCAAAGAAAACTGAGAAAAGGGTGGTATTAGAGGAGACTGCAAAAACCAGACCGTATCATTGATTTCAGTCGAATTGGATTGCCTCAAGATCACAGATTGGGGACAAACAAACGCAATGTGTCTCTGACTATTCCGAAGCTCGATGATAATGTAGAATCTGTACAGAAACAGTTTCTAAACTATTTTACTTTCAGGCCTCCAGATAATTAAACTTCTTATTCTACCATTGCTAGTTCCATCCTTTCATACATTCTCTATGAAACCGGATTTCGACTTAAACATGATATAAACACCAAACGGATAATTTAGTACATCTCGCTTTGACCAAGAGTTAAACCCAGAGGCGTAGTGATTAAAAACGTCACGCTGCCACACCAAAGGTCCAGGTTTCAACCGTGCGACTGGGCAAGGTCGACTCATGCCTTTCATCCCTTGAGTGGGTCGATAAAATGAGGACCAAGCATGCTTGGGAACTAATTCTGGGAGACATATGCTGTATGACATCCCAAGCCCACGGTCATGAAAGCGGTGATGGGCACCGCAAGCCTTGGTCTACAGTGCTGAAAAGCAATTCGGACTGTTGTGCCATGAGTTTTTGACTAATAGTAATAAGAATCATTGAGTAGGTTTTTCTACGCATCAAAAATAGATTGGTTCACGTTTGTTTGAAAAAGCATAAAAACAAAAACATCAGTCTGTAATTTTATGTAGTTATGTACAAAACAAGAATAATTATTTGACAGTGCTTTTAACAAACGTATATCATGATAATATGTTTGATAAAAAAAACTGAAATTATATTGTTATAAAATTGTATATTTGTAAATATATATATATATATATATATATATATATATATATATATATATATATATATATATATATATATATATATATATATATATATATGTGTGTGTGTGTATGTATGTATGTATGTATGTATGTATATACTGTATATGTGCGTGTGTGTGTAATGTGTGCTTGGGTATATATGTATCTTTATATACAGTATGCCTATGTATGACAATATTTATTTATTTATTCATTTTAACATCATTTGCGACTACATTGAATTTCATATTGTGACTTTATATTGCGATCTGATCTCATATTAACCGAACAAAAATGTCTGTATCGACTGTAATTTAATTTCATTTACGTTATATACTCTGAAGATAATACGGGTGAACGCAGAAAAGGCATTTCATGCATAAGGAACTATTCAAGCAGCATAAGCTATGATATTCTGTAACAAAGCGCGAAGCCATCACAAGTAAGATTAGCGGTTGATTTTTCATTCATTCCTACAACTATGATGTATTAAAGATCTAATTTTTTTACAGTACACATGATAAAATTATCGCTTCATTTATAATTTATAATTTAAAATATCTTGGGAAAATATTCATTTGTTGTTCTCATTCATAGAATAAAAGTTAAAATAGCTCCGTAAAAAAATGTAATAACCCTCAGAATTTTAATTTCTGTAATGTATATGTTAGATCTGCAAAAGTTTTTATTCATCCTTTAAATGCCTCAATGTTTTCTTAATTTCTGCACGAAATGTAATACGAAAAGCTTATATTTCACATATAACATCATTAAACTCTAAAAGTATGGGAAAATCATTTAAATATTTCAAGGCTTTAATTTTCAAAAGCGTAATTTGTATTAACATTTTTCTGCATGGAATATTACGCAAATTTTGCTACATCGGCTCAAAATTTCGCTAATTAAAGAAAAATATCCCGAAAGACGTTTTAATTAAAATGTATATTCACTCCCGTACCGGCATTTCGACTCTAAAGTATGTCGTTATATATAATCTCAAGAGAAACCAAACAAACCAGCATCAAAAAGGAGCGTACATTTTTGGTTACCATGTAGCCTTTTAATAAAAAAAAAATTTGGATATATATATGCGTGTGTGTTAGACAGCAATTAAACGTGGTAATTAAGAATCTGGTTACACGATAAATTTAATAGTGATTTTTCATCTGAAAATGCATATCCATTAAGTGAAGTTATTCCAAACATAATTAAAGAAAAAATGGATAAGTGCAACATGTAGTTTTGACGGTTTTAAATTGAGAGTTTTATTTCAAATTTTCCATCGCATTATATTTATAGCATGAGGTATTCAGAAATAATGTTTTTAATTACTTAAATGTACTCTTACGTAGATGTAATCTTAAATGTGTATTAGATGAGAAATATATATTTCCTTTTGTTTATATGCTCAGAAAAATATTTTCAGATCAGTAAAAGTAAAGATATATGAACTAATTTAATTTTATATTTGTGTCAATATAGAATACATGAAAAAAAATTTTAATGGAGTTACAAACGATAAATGAACGTATATTTATCAATATTAATTTTATCAATTTAAAATGCTTGTAAGAAGTACTAAAGGAATTTAACAGCATGAAACACGTCAACAGTGAAAAAAAAAAGAGAAAATCTGTTAAATAAAATATCTGGCATTTACTGATTTTCTTCTAAGTTTATTTTCTTGCAAAACTTATTGCCAATAAAATTTCAATGTTTGAACCACTGAGTGATCAGTATAATTATTTTCCCTGGAAGCTTATAGCATTTTTCTTAATCATTTCAATTAAACTGATCTTTAAACATGCATCCATTTTTATAGAAACATTTAGGTGATGTCCAAAATTCTGGTATTATTATCATTTTACATTATCACAATACGCATAACAAACGCTAGTGAAATTTCCTGACATGATATTTCTTCAAAGCTAACCCTAACCGATTTATTAACAGATCTAACACTGCTCACATCAACTAAATATGATATTTAAAATATATCCTTAGCATAGAATGTCTGAATGTGATATTTTTGCATTTTCTGACAGGTCATAATAAAATCAATTCACTAACATCAAACAACCAGCTGAAATTTCAATTAGAACTCCAGATGGGCTTCACGTGCTTACGTCACTCATTTTTACCATAACGCATGGACAGAACCGAACACAAATAGCCTATCCGTATTGTATGCAGATACTTGTAGGTGCCCCCACGAAATGAGTATTTGCAATTAGCCTTTGCTTAAAAGTACCGTCTAATTAGATGCGGAAAATGTCATCAAAACAAACAAGAAAATTATTATTTTCTTTCTTCAGTGTTTGAACTCAAAACAAACTGACTGAATTGTAGCTAAAGCATCATGAAATACAAATTTAATAACGATTCAGTATAAGACATCATGAAGAGGAGGAAAAAATATGAATGGAATCTTAAATTGCCAAACCCATGCAAAGTAGAATGCAAGATGACTTAGTTGAATATCAGAATTTGGCCATTGCTATATTTCTACACCGTGACGTCACGGAGAATATATATATATATATATATATATATATATATATATACATACAGTCGAACCTCCATATATCGAAGTAGCAAATTGTCGGAAAAAATTTCGATATACAGAATTGATCTAGTTTTATCATAATTCTCCTAACACATTAAAATTAAAGCTAATTTTCGTATACGAAACTTCATTTCTAATTTAAATACAAATCAAATTAAATGAAAGTTAATAACTAAAAAATGAATTAATATGAAAGATTTATTGATTACTACTACATTTAAAAAAATAATAATCCAGACAGTGGTTACGATGATCACAGTTACATTCTGAAAAAAAAACTACGAATATCTTGCTGAACAGCCGGTTTTGCGACAAGTTCATCAAAGAAATGCTCGTATTTATTCAGTCCACTAAAACTTCATCAGGGACATTTTCTGCGAACTGAAGTCCACGACATATTGTTTCAAACGCCAAAAATTGGGAGATTTTATTCTAAAGTGGAATAAAATCTTCCAATATGTCTTGAAAAAAAATTTCGATTTATAGAGATTTTTTCGATATATAGAAACAGTTTTTCTATGTAATGAACATGGAGATTTGCTAAGAGTTCGATATATAGAAAATTTCGATATGGGGAAGTTTGATATATGGAGGTTCGACTGTATATATACTATATATATATACACAATATAATATTATAATTACAATCTACCCATTTACACAGCAATTGCGTTGCGTATTGATAATTCGAAGGTGGTTTTCAAAATAATTTTTTTGTAATCTTATTAGTCATAGAATTTATTCATGTTAATTTCCAACTAACAATGTAGTGTATTTAAGCTTCCACGAACTAGCATATAGAATATTTAAAAGCGAAGGTGACAAAAAGAGCATGTCACCATCTACAAAGACATAGCACATGTAAAATTAATATAGAGACATCTTTCACAGAAGATTCATTTTTATATTCTTAAACCCTTCTTTACATCTTGCATAAGTTTACATAAATTATCGATCTAAACAGTAAAATATTATTAAAAACTTCTTGATATTTTTTTAAGTATGATAGTTTTTCTTTCTCGCAAATACGAAAATACGAAAAATCTTATTTGGCTAAAATCCCTCGCTTTTGTTTTTCTAAAGTTCAGATTACACCACTTCGTTTTTTCCAAACTTCAGCATTTGTAAGTTTTTGCAAACTGAAAAAGAAAAAAAACAACGGAATTCCAGCATTAATTTTAAAAAGACTTAAATGTATAATTATGTTCAGCATTTTGCATCGAGACGATTATTTGCCGCGAATTGATAGATGTTAATTACCTGCCTTCCCTGAGGAATTGAAGAGAAAAAGCAGGTTAATAGGTAAACTCTGATTCTCTTTCGCTAACACACCCAGTCTCCTGTGCTTTTCTCAACCACACAATGGGCAAATACTTGGAATGCTGGAATATGATACCAGAGCTTGTGGGTTCGAGTCCCACTGTTGGCATGGATGTTTGAATATGGTCGAGATTGGCTTTAACTGTATGTTCTTGTCTAATTGGCTTTCGTGTAGAAAAGGCTGATCATAGCGCTCTATACCAACCTCCTCCTTACTCATAATCGTAAAGCATCTCACTATCTTCATAATTCTGTTTACGGGAACTGCACAATATAAATTTACCTTTTATTTACAATGCATGTTTATCATGTAATTTCTAATTGTACCCTGTGTTAGTGATCTAGGAGTTACTGGATATGAGATTTTACTTTTAGGGTCTTAGGACACAAAAAATCTTCTTATTTATATATTAACTAGCTGAAAACCCGCACTTCGCTACGGAGTACATTCAAATTAAATACAACGGTCAATGTATGCAATTAATGCTAAAAACATATATATATATATATATATATATATATATATATATATATATATATATATATATATATATATACACTCATGGACAAAAAAATTAGCGCACCAAGAAGGAGTCGTCAAAATGAAACGAAATTTTACATACGTAATGACTACTTTGATATAAGTAAATGATAAGAAAATCAAAGAAAAAGGATAATTTATTTCAGAGAAAAAGGCAAAAGAACGGAGGAGTTAATACTCCGTTGGACCCCCTCTAGCGCGAATGCACGATGCGATACGATCGGGCATTGAGTCATACAAGTTCTGTATGGTGTCTTGAGACATTTCGTTCCATATTTGCTGTAACCTTGCCTCTAGTTCGTTCAAACTCGTGGGATGCCCAACTCGTCGTCCCAAATGATCCCAGATATGCTCGATTGGAGACAAATCTGGGGATCGGGCAGGCCAAGGAAGGGTAGTAACAGTGCGGAGACAGTCTTGTGACACCCTTGCCGTATGAGGCCGAGCATTGTCTTGTTGAAAAATGGCTCCTGGGAGCCGTTGCATGAGTGGCAACACATGTGGTTGCAGGATTTCATGAACATATCGCTGGGGTGTCATGGTGCCACGGAACAATACTAGGGGTGACATTGTATTGTAGGCAATGGCACCCCATACCATCACACCAGCTGTGGGAGCGATGTAACGGTGTACAGCAAAGGCAGGATTGAAGCGTTCACCACGGGCTCTCCACACACGAACACGATTGTCATCACTGCCGAGATTGAATCTGGATTCGTCGCTAAAGACGACCTGGTTCCATTCCGCTCCAGTCCAGTTTCCTCGTGCGCGGTAAAACTCCAAACGGAGGCGTCGATGGGTGGACGTCAAGGGCAGCACACGTAATGGGCGCCGCGATACCAACTGTCCTTCAATCAGGCGTCTTCGTATGATTCCAGAAGACACAGAGGCCCCTAGTGAAGGTGCTACCTGTGCCTGGATGGCGGCCGATGAAGCAGTTGGCTGTATTTCTTACGATGCGCATTTCTTACGATGTGGCGGTCTTCTCGACGACTGGTCTGTCGAGGGCATCCTGAGCCTGGTCTTCGTGAACATGACATATCTCGGGTCCACTGGTCCCAACACCTCCTCACAACACAATCAGAGCGGCCTAATTGACGAGCTACTCTCTTAGCTGACCACCCAGCTTCCATCATCCCGACGATTCTCCCCCTCTCAAACTGCGACAACTGCTTATATTGTCTTCGAACACGGCGTAATGGCATGTCTATCTCAGCTCTTCCTTTGTAAATGATTCAGCACATTCAAACAAGCTTTGATTACCTGTTTTATACTCCACAGAGTACGATGTTCAACGCCCTCTACCGGCTATACGCAATGCGCAATCACGCTGCATTTCTAATCATTTGCATATCTCCCCGACATGTACCTTCATTGCAAGTTTCGTTACGATTCCGCAATTATTTCTTGGTGCGCTAATTTTTTTGTCCATGAGTATATATATATATATATATATATATATATATATATATATATATATATATATATATATATATATATATATATATATATATATATATATATATAAATCGTAAGGGATTTTTTTTTGGATAATATCCAATCGTCTGCTGCATTAGAAAGAAAAGAAATATTTTTTTTTTGTCTATTTAGTTGTTATGCACGTGACGATAAATTTATCGAAAGTACCAGAAAAAGAAATCACGTGATCAGCGTTTAATAAATTAAATTCTAAAAATTAATCTTTAAAAATTCATCAAAAATCAGTAAATCGGGGTAAAGATTCGAAAAAGATTTCATTTTAAAGAAATTTTTATGATCTTTCTCGTGATATAAATTTTATAACCCTCAAATTATTATTTTAAATGCGAACTTAAAAAATGTTACTAGAACAGCTTAAAAATTTAATTTTTTAAAAAATCTAAGAAAAATTTTTCAAAAATCTTTCTTAGTGTACCCCTACACTGTAAGAAGAATCGCATGCAAAATTTCAGCTCTTTAGGTCCAGCGGTTTGGTCTGTGCGTTGTATGTCAGTGAGTCAGTTACGGAACTGTTTTATATATATAGATTATAATAATTTCATGGTTTAATGTCCTTTAGACACATAAAAAGTTTCTAGGAAACGCATTACTTTTAGCAGGGAACAACATAGCAGGGAAAACATAGATCTAATTATATTTTCGATATTACTGTAAAAGAAAAAGAATCTTATGAAATTTAAGACAGTACTTAAGATATTCATAAATTGAAAGAAAATGCTTCTTTGTAAACTTTTCTTTACAAACACTGTTCTAACTTCCAAGAGCAAGTAAGAAATTTTTCTCCTCAAATAATCAAGGAAAAAAGAAGAAAGTTTTAATTTTTTTTAATTATGAATGATTTCACATGACTTATTAAATATAACCTTTCCAAGAAAATATATACTGAAACCTACATTCCATTTTCAGACTTAGAAAACTTGGAAAAGTTCCATAAATCCTCGTCTAATATCTATATAGGTTACTGATTATCCACTTATTAAATGTTTATAAAACTCGTAAATGTTGCATATGAATTATGCATATTCTCTTCCCTGACATTAAAAGAATGTTACAGAAAATATGTAAATTTTCCAAAAACATTTGAGAGAATTTTGTTTAAAACAAAATGTGAAAATCTTGAGAAAAAATTGGTTTATGAAAAAAAAAAGAAAAAATCAGATTCAATCTTGAGGGTGACGCAAAGAAACAAACAGGCATGAATATTGCTTGGATAGAACTAAAATACCTCTGATGAATTAATATTTCTTAATTTTACTGTAACACTTTATTTTTAACGTTTCTAATAAAATAGATGATTATGTATTATTTTAAATACTGCCATTCAATAATACTATAATTAATACACACACACACACACATATATATATATATATATATATATATATATGTGTCAAAATAATAATTAAATACTTTTCCGGGGGCTTCAGGGTAGTTAATTTCGTGGCGTAAAATGCCACTATTTTCATATCGTATTTCGAAACGCGCCGCGATTTTAGGGGAATTACCTTTTTGAACGAACAAAGAGAGAGTCTATTAATAGTATCAAACTTAAGCTCCGCCTTTGGGCCCACTTTCGGCACAGACGTCACGAGCATGCGCAGGAGTTTTAAAGGCTTTTGAGACAGTACAGTTTTACGCAGAGAGGAATAGATTTTCATCGGGGTTGTTCACGTGTCACGAGAATCGAGATGAGACTTGGCAAATAATTAATAGATTGAATCGGGTTAAGTTAACATTCTGAAATAAACTCGTAAGTGTATTTAAATCATAGTTCTTTGCCACAGGCCTGTAATCACTGACTGCTAGACCATTAATAATTATTTAGGAATAGGTTAAGATGGAGTAACGTGAGATAAGACGACATAATGAAGATGGGTAAGAATAAGCACCATGTCATATATATATATATATATATATATATATATATATATATATATATATATATATATATATATATATATGTGTGTGTGTGTGTGTGTGTGTGTGTGTGTGTGTGTGTGTGTGTGTGTGTGTGTGTGTGTGTGTGTGTGTGTGTGTGTGTGTGTGTGTGAGAGAGAGAGAGAGAGAATGCTAGGCACTTTGTCAGACAAGTAAGTGACTTTGTAACATTTTAAATATAGCGAAATCTTCCGAGTAATCACTCGGATTTTTAATTTTTTTAAATTCGTCCAAATATTTTCCAGTAATTATTTCCATGCAATTTCATGTAATTATTTTCCTGCATACGTAACATCTATTATATTACTGTATATATCATTTCGACAGTGAAAATGAAAACTAAAAATATAATTGAGAAATATATATTAAGGCACTGAATATTGATTATTAAAACTTCAGTTCAATGTGACATGTGCATGAATTGTTTCAAAAGGAAAAAAACTCTGTTATTATGGAATTAATTACATTTAATCACGATATCTTAAAGCAGACATTATGCTACAGAAGCAAAAAAAAGAAAGGAAACACGTAAAAAAAAAAACCACAGTGTCTTGTAGAAAATTTCCATTTATCAACACTGCAGCTGTATAAAAGACAGTTAAAATATCATTAGAGATTCTGGAACTTTGTAAATTTGCAGCTTCATGATTTTGCTAAAACGGTTTAGTTGAAAAGAAACTTTTCGAGGTTTGCTTCATAATGTGATCATGCAATCTGTCCTTTAACAACGGCAACTAAGTCATTTTTATAAAGTTATGAAGCATTCAAAAAAGGACTTTTTGCATTTCCTCATTCATCTTAAGATACAATATTCAATACATCTCTAAGCGTGTTAGTGTATTAGGTTTTTTAATTGTAAATATCAATGTACTTTTGATATTACATCATTTTAAGGCCAGTTAAATAATGAACACACAATACTAAGCATTTTATATATACTTTATGTGTGGATGCATTAAAAAGTAAAATAATTATCCCTCTAAATCTTTCTCTCAACTCTATTTCAATGACTATTTTCTTTCACCTTTTCAAAGAAAGAACAATTTCATGTTACGCTCTTAAGATAAGTGGTGCATTTTCGGGAAACTCCTAAACATTCTTAGTTGCGGAAAGTGAAGTATTGGCACTCATGAATTCTTCTTTAGAGATATGAAGGAATGAGAAAATTTAGACATTGGTTTTTCATATAATTCTATACCGTAATTTCAGTTTTAAAACAGTGATCTTTCGTTTTAAAAGCGGTCTGACTCTTTGACCAATTTTTATCGAAATTATATTCTTACTTCGGTTATAGATAGTGTTCACAGTTACTGTGATCCAAATCCATGAGAGTCAGTTGTAAGAAAACTGATCTTTCGTTTTAAAAGCGGTCTGATTCTTTGACCAATTTTTATCGAAATTATATTCTTACTTTGGTTATAGATATGGTTCACAGTTATTGTGATCCAAATCCATGAGAGTCAGTTGTAAGAAAACTGATCTCTGAGTTGAACAACTGCATTAAGTAGTCATTGTCTTTTGTTTGATTTTTATCCTTCAATAAAGTAAAATTTATACCACAGACTTGGTTCACTATTGCTTTGGAAAATATGCTGTTTTCATTGGATCGTGACAATGTTAGTACGAAATGGCCAAACACAGATTTGGTTGACTTTAACTCTGAACCTTACATATAAGAATCAAATTTTGCATGTATTCACTGACATGTTCGCCAGTACGTGGTTGCGATATTTTCTTTCTCACTTTTTATGGATATTTTTGAATCCTTTAATACTCAAGAATAGATTGCTCTAGCTGAAAAGGTATAGCTAAAATTAAATTGCAAATTATAACTTACAGTATTTTTCTGACCATAATAAGCACTTTTTTACATAAAAAAATCGACTTAAAATTGGTGTTCGTCTTATAGTCCGAAGGTAACATTAAAAAAAATAATATTTAACATATATATATATATATATATATATATATATATATATATATATATATATATACTAGCGGACCCGACAGACGTTGTCCTGTTCAAACGTTGTAATTCTAGCTGAAGTACCCGGCGATGCCCGGAATTTTAAGAATATTTGTTAACCAAAATCAATTTAAAAACTAAACACAGTATAAGTAACATAGAAAAGATTTACCCTTTATCATTGGAGCAAAAAATTCTGAAAAGTAATACATAAAATATATAAATTTATAATAAACCTATAAAAATCCATTAAAAAACTAAACGCAGTATAAATAACATAGAAAAAAAAGCATACGAAATGTTATACATATTAATAATATGAAAACCCAATTAAAAATGTATAAATGGATAATAAACTCCTCAGATTTCAGCTATATTCGGTATTTCATCATAAAAAAGCTGAGAAAAATAAAAATAAATAAAAATAATAATTTTAAAAAATCATAAAAATAAAATTAAAATTAAATTTAAAAAATAATGAAATAAAATAAAATAATAATTAAAAAAATAATAAAATAAAAGCTGAAATAAAAAAGCCTTAAAAAAAACTGAAATAACAGGTCTAGCAAAAGTTACACAACTCTGGATTCGAACACTGGTCGAGAGCAAGGATTCGCAAAGTAAAACTTTGCGAATGGGCGTCCTTCCGAATGCGCCACGATTACACGGCGTTCTACTGAGTAAAGTGAAACATATTCGCTATTGGAAAGTTGTTGTGGGCTGGTGATTATAAATGTCAGAGGAGTTTTTAGTCAGAAATAAGTTAGCAGGATAGAATCTTAGTCTTTAGCTCTTCAATAGGCACAAAGATATAGGCGAGAGGGACTGCAGTAGCGATTAAATAAGATCTCGTGTCACTTAGCGTGGTTGATTCGAATTTTCCATCGCGTGTCTAGAATATCAATATGCAGTTGGATCTGATTTATTTTAGAGTATAAAATCTGACATCAAAGATTATTATTTTCATTTATTATTCTGGTTTAATATATGACTTGAAACTTTTTGATTTTCTTTATTTTTATCTTTTCGCTCGCTGTTTACTAACTAAACCTAACGTGGACGCCATTATCCAGAGGGGTGAATCCACAAACTGTAACAGTTTCCATTTACCGGACGCAACCCCTTATAAATTGTTGGATTTTTATTAATTAATTAAAAATATAAAAACCTTTTCTATCGGATCAAATTGTGAATCTAAACCATTCTCGAATCAACTTAATCGCACACACAAAATTTCATAAAAATCAGTCCAGTCGTTTAGGAGGAGTTCAGTTACATACACACGGACAGAAGAAATATATATATAAGATATATATATATATATATATATATATATATATATATATATATATATATATATATATATATATATATATATATATATATATATTATTTATTTATCATATATAAATTACATATTATATATATATATATATATATATATATATATATATATATATATATATATATATATATATATATATATATATATATATATATATATATATATATATATATATATTATATTTATTACATATATTTTTTGTTATATAAATTTTTTATCTGTATTAAGTAAGAATTTGAAAATATCTTTATATACCTAACAAAATTCAAATTATTCTTTTCTAAAAATCCTCCCATATATTAGGGATGCAGCTTATCTTCCGGTGCGTCTTAAGATCTGAAAAATACGGTACGTATCTTGAAGAAATGTAAAGAAAATGCTTAAAAAATTAATCCTTTTCAATAATTAGATTGGGTAAAGCTTTATGTAAGGTACGTTTATTGGAAAATTTCGCTGAAACAGGTAAATCACCGAAATCTTAACTAACAGAGGCAAAATAAATTGATACCAATGTACGATGTCAATATATTTTTACAAAAGCAGAACAAATTTGTGCATGCCGGATAATACTCAATGACTGGTATTATTTCAAAACTATTTCGACTCTTTGTATTATACGTTTCTTAATGGTGACTTACTTTATGTCTAAGTAAAACTTCCCAAAGAAAAGGTCAAGTGATGTTAATGGATATAAAAAAGGGCTATCCCATTGGATGTCTGATAAATAGACACTGATCTACCAATAAGTAAAAATTCCCAAAGAATGGTCAAGTTATGTTAATGGGTATAAAAAAAGGATATCCCATTGTATGTCTGATAAATAGACACTGAGACATCAATAAGTAAAAATTCCCAGAGAAAGATCAAGTTATGTTAATGAATATAAAAAAAAGGATATCCGATTGTATGTCTGATAAATAAACACTAAGCCATCAATAAGTAAAAATTCCCAAAGAAAGGTCAAGTTATGTTAATGGGTATAAAAAAGGCTATTCCATTGTATGTGTGATAAATAGACACTGAGCTACCAATAAGTAAAAATTCCCAAAGAAAGGTCAAGTTATGTTAATGTATATAAAAAAAGGATATCCCATTGTATGCCTGATAAATAGACACTGAGCCATCAATAAGTAAAAATTCCCAAAGAAAGGTCAAGTGATGTTAATGGATATAAAAAAAGGCTATCCCATTGTATGTCTGATAAATAGACACTGAGCCAACAATACGTAAAAATTCCCAAAGAAAGGTCAAGTGATGTTAATGGGTATAAAAAAAAGCTATCCCATTGTAGGTCTAATAAATAGACACTGAGCCATCAATTCTGTAAACACGTGTAAAACATCTTTCACAGATCTTTTGTGGTTCCGATAAACTGAAATATTTATTTTTCTGCCTCTACATATGACCTGAAAAAAAGAACTCAAGATACGTCCAAACTTGTGTCATTTGATTCTATCAAGGTGCCGAATCAAATATTTGTACATTGATCGGTCAGGAGTGGGCTGTGCCTCGTATCATATCAAAGATAAGGAAAATTTGATACCCTGCTATTACAAGCCATAATCCACTAGGAATCGGTCTTTCGCCGAAACATGATAGGAATGAAACGTGACACAAGCACAATACTATGCACACGTCACGTGACAGGGATGAAAATATGGATCTAATGATACAGATGTGACTAAGCGAAAAACAAAATAAATGTGAGGGGAGGAGGAGGGGGAGGAAGGGCGAGATACGGATACGACACGTAGGGGTTTTCTCTCCTTCGTAACTTATTTCTTATGATACCACTTTCCCAGGGTTGCCAGTGTTTTGCAAATTAAGTTTTAGTTTAAAATGAATAATTTTTCGTCTAAAAGGCGGTCATTTTGCCATCGAAATGTCAGTGATGCCAGAAACTTGTGAAAAAACGCGTATAGAGAGGCCAGCGGTGCCTTCCTACTCACAAACGAAGTTAAGGTAGGTTAAACTGTTCTTCTACTATATCTACTTAAGACTGTAAGAAAGGCCTAGCTTCATTGTACTCTAACAACATATTATCCATGTAAAACAGTTCCGTGACTGACTGTCTGACTGACTGTCAGGTAACGCACAGTCCAAACGGCTGGACCTAAAGGGCTGACATTCATGGCGATTCTTCTTACAGTGTAAGGGTGCACTAAGAAAGATTTTTGAAAAATTCTTCTTAGATTTTTTAAAATTTAATTTTTAATCTGTTTTTTTTAACTTTTTAAAGTTTGCTTTTAAAATAATAATCCGAGAGTTATTAATATTTATAACACGAGAAAGATCATACAAAATACTTTAAAATGAAATCATTTTCGAATCTTTACCTCAATTTTCTGATTTTTGGTGAATTTTTAAAGGTGAATTTTTAGAATTTAATTTATTAAATGCTGATCACGTGATTTCTTTTCTTTTTGTGATACTTTAAATTTATTTTGTGCCACGTGTATAACAACGAAATAAATTGACAAAAAAATTATTGATATACGGTAAAAGATAAAATTTAACCACGAGATTAATTGAGATGGAAATTTTTAAAGAATTTAATTCAAAATATTATGTTTCATGTATATTAAACGTACAAATTAATTGCATACATTGACCGTTGTATTTAATTTGAATATTTTTTCTACATTATTTTGTCTATAAAAGTATCCGTTACGATTTTTTTATAAATATATGTTTTTTTGGCATTAATTGCATGCATTCACCGTTGTATTTAATTTGAATGTACTCCGTAGCGAAGCACGGGTATTCAGCTAGTTCAGTATATGATACGTGATACGGTGACGCGGCACTATTGTGCATATTACTTAACACTGCTTGTAATCATTACTGACTTGATGTCCATAAGTTAAGTCTTCCAATAACTTATTATTCATTAAGAAAAAATGATAATTGTCTAACAGAATTAGTTGGCATAGTATTCCAATATTATGAACTCTATATTTCTATATTTATTTCCCAAAAAAGCTATTCCTTTCCATTTTTATGTTTTATATAGCCGGCCTCGTTTGGCCCTCACATTCTAGGATATTATGGGCCCATGAACACCCTTGAAAGAGTAAAATCCGTGAGCATCTTAAAATCTCAAAATCTTACGTGTTACATAGTATGCGTTATGAATTAAAAATTGCAGAGTAAATGATGTAGGCTAACTCACACATACAGGAAGAGAGAGTGGGGTGATTATATGAACTTGAAATACGTGCTCAGAAGATATATAAATATTAGGATTAAACGTTTATAAAATATAGTTATATATCGTGTTATAACAATGCCCTAAAGTACTGTATTTTTAATCTTTGACAATTTTGCTCAGTAGTAGACTAAAAAATGAAAAAATCCACTTTTAGGAGGCAAAACTGGCGTATAATCATACGAAGGTTAATCCTGAGAAAGTTGGGATTTGTATGTACAAGAAAATTAAATAAATTAATAATAAATAAAATTGGTAACAATTCGTAACCTCATGCGCATTAATTCTATTTATGATCATTAAGAGTATGTTAATTTCTAAATTAATTAGTATAAACGCTGGACAACATGCCTTCCAAGAGATTTAACATAAGCTCTCGCACAAAATAAATTTACTTTTTATTTAATATTAATTAAATAAATTAATAATAAAAGAAATTCGTAACCTCATGCACATTAATTCTATTTATGATCATTAAGAGCACGTTAATTTCTAAATTAATTAGTATAAACGGTGAACATCATGCCTTCCAAGAGATTTAACATAAGCTCTCGCACAAAATAAATTTACTTTTTATTTAATATTAATTCAATAAATTAATAATAAAAGAAATTCGTAACATCATGCAGATTAATTCTATTTATGATCATTAAGAACACGTTAATTTCTAAATTAACTAGTATAAACGCTGGACACCATGCCTTCCAAGAGATTTAACATAAGCCCTCGCACAAAATAAATTTACTTTTTATTTAATATTAATTAAATAAATTAATAATAAAAGAAATTCTTAACTCATGCACATTAATTATAGTTATGATCATTAAGAACACGTTAAGGGGACAAGGGACCTTGAAACTAGAATTTTTTAATTTTCAATTTTTTACTCTATATACAAAATGAGAATAATTAATTTTCTTTTTTACTACATCGAAAACCCTTAGAATTAAAAATTAGGAATTTTTTGCAAAATAATGACTGTTTTTCAAAAATTTCCAAAAATGCTAAGCTTATTCAAAATGCTCTGTGCGCATTCTATATTAATTAAAGTCTTTAAATCTTTTATTATAAGTTTACAATATGTATATAAATAGAAATGTGCATTTAATTTTTTTTTGTAGGAATCTAAAGTCTTAAATTTTTTTTTTCTATTCTGCCTGTAACATTTTTTTTGTTTTTTAAAATATTTTTACCTTATTTTATGCTTTAGAAATTTGAAAAATATTTGTGATTTCAAAGAAATATGCACAGTTTTCTGACAAACACTTTAATAAATAATTCTGAGAAATTTGGGCGATATCAGAAGAAAAGGAATATGCATGGAGCATTTTGAAACATTCTAGCATTTTTGAAAAAACATTTTCATAAACAGATCTAATTCCTTCACAAAATACTTATTTGTGAATTCTATGTACCTTCAATGTAGTAGAAAATAATAGTAATTATACTCGTGGTATATAGAGTAAAATATTGAAAATTAAAGAAGAACGATATTGAAGATCCCTTGTTCCTTTAATTTCTAAATTAATTACTATAAATGCTGGACATCATGCCTTCCAAGAGATTTAACATAAGCCCTCGCACAAAATAAATTTACTTTTTATGTAAAATTAATTAAAGAAATTAAAAATAAAAGAAATTTGTAACCTCATGCTTATTAATTACATTTATGATCATTAAGAACGCGTTAATTTCTAAATTAATTAGAATAAACGCTGGACATTATGCCTTCAAAGAGATTTAACATAAGCCCTCGCACAAAATAAATTTGCTTTTTATTTAATATTAATTAAATACATTAATAATAAAAGAAATTCGTAACCTCATACATATTAGTTCTATTTATGATCATTAAGAACTCGTTAATTTCTAAATTAATTATAATAAACGCTGAACATCATTCCTTCCAAGAGATTTAACATAAGCCCTCGCACAAAATAAATTTACTTTTTATTTAAAATTAATTAAAGAAATTAAAAATAAAACAAATTCGTAACCTCATGCTTATTAATTCTATTTATGATCTTTAAGAACGCGTTAATTTCTAAATTAATTAGAATAAACGCTGGACATCATGCCTTCCAAGAGATTTAACATAAGCCGTCGCACAAAATAAATTTACTTTTTATTTAACATTTATCGAATGGAAAGGAAAAGTAACTTCAACCAAAATTATATATCTGTAGACACTATTCCATTTAATAGCGCTTTTGTCAGAACGAAGGACAAGGAACTTTCCGACTCTCATATAAGTTGATAAAAAGTAATGGAACTTCAGCAACGTTCGTTGATAAATGTGAAAACTAATTCCGGCAACACAGAAAAATGTCACTAAAGAAGAATGTTAAATGTTCGTCTCTGCTGATACAAAAACTTTTCGCAGCTAATAATTTTGCTTTTAGAACATGGGCCGCAAAAAGTAAATAAATCCGTTTTACGTGGGTTTTCTCTCAGAATTAAATGCGATTAAATGCATTTTAAGTTTTTATAAATGTTATTATAAATGTTTGCGCGTGTGAATGCATTTAAGTGGCGGAAAATAAAAATTTAGGATTTAGGATTTTTTTATTATATATTTTAAGTGGTAGAATAAGGGTTACATTCAAATTAAATAAACTTTTCAAATTAAATATACTTTATGTGATCTTTTTAAGGAAACATACATTTAAAATTTCAAAGGATATTATTTTAACAGTTATTCCTATAGAAACATTAATTATAAAGAGTTATGTTGACTATAAAGAAAAAATATCCTTGAACTAAAAGTAAGCAGCTCGGTAATTTTATGCCTTTAAAATATTATTCTTAAACTACTCCAATTTTCTAATTTTTTATTTTATATACAGTGCTTAGCAAAAGTACAAGGGCTCAACACTTCTTACTTCTTGCAATTATGTAAAGAATAATAAAGAAGCTATACTAATACAGCACGAGAGAGAATTTGTTCATATAGTTCATTAAAACAACAGTAATTTATGTTGAATTATCAACACAAGTTGAAAATTCAAAACTTTTGTATAAAAACTTCATGCTATAATCACAGCTATCAATCTGTTTTTAAAAGAATGTTTTTCATTTTTTAAGGGCTTTAACAAATAAAAATAATCGCAATAGTTAGCATTTTTTCTTTATTGTAATTTTGTTTTAACATATGAGGCCATATTAAAGACTATAATAAACATAACATTATATAATACATAGGGTGCGGCAGAATTTTTTTTTTTTAATTTCCAATGGCAAAAATCACAGGACAAAAGATATCAAAAATACAAAAATAATCAAGATAAAAAAATGACATCAGTTAATCCATCAGCTTATGTCTGGCAATCCAATAGCGCTCCCATAATAGACTGAATGCCGTTGTTGTAGATCATTTTGCCGTACTAGCCGTTGTCCAGAGTGCACCATGAGGAGGTAGATTCACATTGCACTCCGGGTGCGGCAGAATAGACTCACACATTTCTGAAGGTTACTGGTAGGGAAACGAGGGGAGCAACAGTTCGAGTGGATTTCCTAGTTGTCAGTAAACACCATGAGTTGGTCCAGTGAACTGGGCGGTTTCGTTATCGAGGCGTTCTTTAAAAGCAACGATTCTGTAACCGCGAAATAGAGGGCATTAAGGACGCACCTCGGGCTCTATGCAACTGATGCCGTTCCTCATCGAAAAATAGTCTTGTGATGGGCTTCAAACGTGACAATAAGTGATCCTGCATTACCATGGAAACCAAATGGAATCTACAGAAACCACACTACCAGTGGAATCTACAGTCAAATCTACAGAACATTAGAACACCTAAAATTATGGAACGAATCCCCGAGTCCGCTATTCGTGAGGAATTTGTCGCCAGGAATTCCCCCAGAGATGACTTTAGAATACAGATTCAGCAGTGCATCGCAAATAACGGGAACCATGTGACTGATGTGATTCTCAAAATCTAGCAGGGAAAAAAAACTAGATTGAAAGTACTTTTGGAAAAACATAAAGCTTTTTTTTCATGTAAATTGTTTCATTTGTTTTTTAGTACCCTTTAAAATGCGGGAGTCCATTCTGCCGCACTCTGTATGACAAATACGAGGGGTGGATCTTTAATAGTGGCAACACTGTTGTAGATCCCCCACGCAGCAGAACCCACGAAAGCAGCTTACACAACATGTACGTCATATACCTGTCTTACCTCAGAGCGAATGTGCTCTCCCTACAAACATCACACACCTGCACATTGACAGGATTAACACTGCCATTTTTTAGCTACCGGTATATCGTACGAAATAATTTGTTGCATCGTACTGATGGAAGGAAAATGCTTGTGCGCAGACCGCGGCTGATATGTTTGCTCTCTGGAGCTGGGAAGTGCTCTACAATCCCCCATATTCCCCGGACTTAAGCCCCTGTGACTTTGATCTCACCCCAAAGATAAAGGAACTGCTCTGTGGAGTGCATCAGAGATTCTGCAGGCTATAGACCGCTCCATTCAAGGGATTAACAAATCAGGTGCTGCCAACGGCATCCTGCAGCTTTCAGACTGTTGGCAACGCGTCTAAACAATGCTGGATTCTACTATGAAAGGCTCTAAAAGTTCCACTCCTGTATCTCTTCTGTATACCTTGTACATACCTAGTTGCCAGTATTAAAGTTCCATCCTATGTAGATAAACTTTAATAACTATATTATTTTCCCCAATTTTGCCGAACAAGAATATTTGAAGTTTCCCTTTCTCTTAGAAGTAGAAGTGTAATCGGATTGTCTACAGAAGCAGGAAAGCTTTAAGAGACGTTGGTTAGCATAAAATTGCAGTATACCTCAATACTGTTAAAATATAACCATGCCAGAGAAAAAGAAACTGATATATTTTAAGCATGATAGAAAGAGATCGGTCATTAAAATTCTAGGCATTCCAAAAGTCTTATTCTGGAAAATTAGGTTGAAAAGAGTTTGAACTCCTGTAGAATATTTTACATCAGAATATTTTATTAACATTTGCGTTGAAATTTATTTGAGGCAAAACGAGAAAAATACTAAGACTACCTCAAAAGCTAGATAAAATACTACAATAAAAGAATCAATGATTTCATACCAAGAATAAATAATTCTGATATATAATGAAATATTTAGCAAATCGCCTTTTTATATAAGACCAATCAATAAAAATAATGAACTTGTAATAATTTCGCTCTTATACTTTATACATAATTTGTGTGTGTATGCTCATGCGTTTTTTCATATAATTCTAGAGTGCTAGTTAAAATTTTCGATCTTTTTAACATTATAGCTGAAATTGCTAAAATCTTTTTTAACGAATGTCTATATCTATATATTTTTAAATCATTATCACGGTATTTAAAAGTTAAACTTTTTGTCATGTATGAAAATAGCTTTAGACTTTCGAAATGTTACTTACATTTGTGTTTACATTGAAAATTCTATTGCTTAAAAAGCTTAGGATTTTTTCAAAATAGTTTTTTAAAAAATCGCTAAATATCGGAGAAAATAACGAAGTTTCTTCAAATTCATTTATTTTCTAACTAAAAGTTTTGTGTAAAAATTTGATGATTTCTTTTAACTGAATTGAACGTCCTTTTATTTTTTAAAAGAAGTGTTGTTTAGAAGTTTAAATATATTTATAAAATTTTTAACTAATGTCAAAATTTCCATAAGAAAACTTGGTATAACAAAGATAAAATTAAAACATATGAAACATTTATTACTCTTTCGCTTAAATCGCGATGTCTCGGAAACTGCAAATAGTATCCATGGAGATTTAATGAATTAGGGATAATGGAAAGAGAAAGCAGTTAAAAGATTAATGACAGAAAGATTCTGCGCTTTGAGTTTAAATTACTTTAAAACGTTTTCGTAAGAATTTTGTGTAGTTCGCCGTTTTTAAAGTAAAAAAGGGGCCTTAGAAATGAATTGCAATAGAACATCCTAACCAAATAACTTGAGAAACTACGTAAAAGTTACTTTATGGTTATAAATACTTTTATTAAAACCTGAAAGGGATTTGAAAAACTACTTATTTTAATTATATGACTTTCGGAACTACATCAGTTTGATGTATAAAATCTTCAAGTGCGAATGATATAGATACTTTATTAGATAAGTTTTATTTTAGTTTGGAAGAGTAAATTCCTTTACTAAAAGTAAGGAAGAATTTTTCAGCTCTCAGCATGTACTTCGTAAATATGCTTAAAAGAGAGGTTAGGTCTTGAAAAATAAGTTTCGACGTAAAATTTACTAATATAATTGATGTTATGGCAATTATGAGCGATGTAACAGCCAAAGCAAAGAGCTTTTTTGTGTCTACCATGTTTCAGCTTGCACTAACTCGAAATTTCCTTATGTATAGCAATTTGAACCTTATGTATAGCAATATTTAATCGATAGTATGTAAAAAGCTAAAAGTCAATATAAAATATAAAATACAAATAGAATTAAAAGATATAAAATACAAATAGAATAGCAGTTAAAAGATTAATGACAGAAATATTCTACGCTTTGAGTTTAAATTACTTTAAAACGTTTTCGTAAGAATTTTGTGTAGTTCGCCGTTTTTAAAGTAAAAAAGGGGCCTTAGAAATGAATTGCAATAGAACATCCTAACCAAATAACTTGAGAATCTACGTAAAAGTTACTTTATGGTTATAAATACTTTTATTAAAACCTAAAAGGGATTTGAAAAACTACTTATTTTAATTATACGACTTTCGGAACTACATCAGTTTGATGTATAAAATCTTCAAGTGCGAATGATATAGATACTTTATTAGATAAGTTTTAGTTTAGTTAGGAAGAGTAAATTCCTTTACTAAAAGTAAGGAAGAATTTTTCAGCTCTCAGCATGTACTTCGTAAATATGCTTAAAAGAGAGGTTAAGTCTTGAGAAATAAGTTTCGATGTAAAATTTGCTAATTTAATAAATGTGTCGTCATGGCAAATTATTAGCGATGTAACAGCCAAAGCAAAGAGCTTTTTTGTGTCTACCATGTTTCAGCTTGCACTAACTCGAAATTTCCTTATGTATAGCAATTTGAACCTTATGTATAGCAATATTTAATCGATAGTATGTAAAAAGCTAAAAGTGCATATAAAATATAAAATACAAATAGTATTTTTAGCTCTTTTTTTACGTTATATAGAATCACTTTAAAAATCTCGTATTTTTCCAATTACTTAATGCATTTAATGAAAAATATATTTGAAATAATAAATTAATCATCAATAATTACATTACTAGAGCTGCGCATTTGATTAATGCAATCAAAAGATGCTATTTTTAGACTGATTTTGTAAATTACAAACTGACGTATGCTAGAAGTCGGAATTAAATATAATTATATTTCAATCATAATAGTTAAAATGGAATCTTAAATGGAATATCACTGACAAGGATTAATTTTACATACTTAATTTATCCACATTTCTTATCCTTCATTGTAAATGTTCGGGTGTTCTATAATAAAGTCTGATTTTAAAGAAATCAAATCAAAATCGATTAAAATATTTAATAATGAATAAGGATGTGTGGCTAGGTTTTAATTAATTAAGCTATAAAAACTAACTTATAGAAATTTATTAATAAAAATATCAGATGATTTAGTCGGGCTTGGGCAACATCAACTCCAATCAAATAATCCAATTAATGGGAATAAAAATTTAATTATCTGTACCCATTAAGGTTATTTACTTGGTTAAAGTATAAGAAATATAAAAGACTAGAAGCTATTTACATATTTACAAAGAACAGAGAGAATCGATAATGGAGACCGTTCAATCGATGATCCATCTTTAACTACGCAGTTCGACACTCCCACCAGCACAACGGAAAATTTAATTTCGTTTGTCCACGTGATTACCTGTGGTGTAATATATGTCCAGCGACAGATAGACGCCAAATAGTAGGAACGCAGAAATAGTTATATAAGGGGAAAGATAATATTAAAAGAGATATAATGGAGAA
Organism: Dolomedes plantarius; assembly: GCA_907164885.2. Taxonomy (NCBI): domain Eukaryota; kingdom Metazoa; phylum Arthropoda; class Arachnida; order Araneae; family Dolomedidae; genus Dolomedes; species Dolomedes plantarius. The sequence continues at coordinate 192,297,820 of OU015492.1, read as the reverse complement.
TTGCTGGGGAGTAATTGTTATAGGATAATTAATACTGCTGCTCCATTATTATTACACACACACACACACACACATATATATATATATATATATATATATATATATATATATATATATATATATATATATATATATATATATATATATATATATATATATATATATATATATATATATATATATATATGTATATATATATATATATATATATATATTATATATATATAATAGAGAGAGAGATGGAAAGATAGAGAAGAATAATGTAATTGTTAGTGGTGCCCTCAGTTCCCCATTTTTCCTCCAAATATTTTAGTATGCAAAATACAAGTAAAAGAAGAACAAATTTTCATGAGAAAAAATAGTATAAGGGTTACTGATAAGTACTTTAGAACTATTGATAACAGCTTTGTTTAATTTTTAATTAAAACTGAAACTTAAATTTTTAGTAAATATTTTTAAACGTAAAACTCATTGTAACCAATCCCAGGCATCATTTGTGCATCACGAAAATAAAACACTGAATTATAACTCCTTATCAGTTCGCATACTAGTTAAGCATTACGATAAATCAAGAACATTTTACTCTTGTTAACTTGTATAAATAATTAATTAGATAATAAAAATAACTTTTAAGATTCAAACCTTTTCAAAAGAAGAATATGGGCATTTTTTATTTACTCATTACTTTTTATATAAATTTATTCTTAGAATTCATCTAAACCAAATTATCTCCAAACACAGACATACCATTGAAAAATTTTTAATTTTCTCTTTAAATTTCTGATATAAAACAGCTAAATTAAACAATATTGTTTGAATTTCAGTGTTTTATTTAACTCCATTTTTCAGTTCAGCCACAAATAAAAAATATTTAAGGTTTGAAATTAGATTGAGTTGAGAAATTTATTTTTCACTAAAGTACGGAATTTTATTTATCTACTACTACAAAAATGTATATGCACCATAAAGAACGGTATATTTCGCTCTCAATCTACGTATATTTTACGCAGTAACAGAAAATATTTTTATAAAACTGTTGTGTTATACTAGGTAAATGAATTTTTAAACTGAAATTTCTCCTCTTCCACGAAAACAGATGTTTGATGAAGAATTATTCACACCTTCGGCAAACATATTTTTCAGTTCCACAATGTCTAATTGAATTTGGTACATCGTACTCATAGCAACAAGAATTTTTCGTAGAATTTCCAGTTTGGGAAATCTACTCAGGTAAAAGGATTAATATTAAGCAGCTGAGTTTTGTGCAGAGTGTTTCAATGTTATTTAAATTTAAACTAATAATTTTTTTTCGATTTTAATCGTAAAGGTTTATAAGCAGCCAACAGTTTTACGACTAAATTTATATAAAAAAGCATATGAATAAATTCCCATAATCTTCCTTGAAATCTTCCAGTATTTGAACAGAGAATTGTTCTCTGAACTGAGTTCTCATTACAAAGCGCAGCTCAAAATTAAAATAAGATTTCTTACCCAACGTCTTTGAATGAAATATTTGAATACATTTTAAATTTTAAAAACGTGCATTTCTTAACTCTCAGTACTAACGTATTTCACCAATATACAGTAAATACGAGTGGGGTCACTTTCAGAAATCCTTCTAATATTAAGCGAGTTCAAATAAATTCATATTTGTAAAAAACTGAGAAAGTCCATATCAGAAAACTTTATTTATCAAAGAACACCGTGCAAATTTTTTATGAAATATAATGCAAATTTTTTGTAGCTTTTTTAATGATGAAAAAGAAAAAAGGATATTTTTTCAAACTCCTCAAAAACAGAAAAAAGCAACTGAAAAAAATATACTCGTATTTTTACATTTCTTTAAAAGAACCACGTGAAGAAAGCAGGAAGAAAAAAATTATTTTTTAATATGACATTCAAAAAGGGACGTTACCTGATATAAATATTTTTTTAAAATAAATTATAAAGTCTAGCAGCACACGTCTATTAAGAGGACAGTATCAGTTAAATTTCTTCCATATTATAACATGGTAATATTATTTTACTGCAATTATACTTATTACGTTGAACCAGAAAATGTCCCTAATATGGAGAGTATTTAAACGTAAAAGATATATTCTCGGCATCGTATTTATCGTAAATTTACCACTTAATTAAAATCATCTGAAATATGCTACCATAAAACAATGTATTGGTTATTTTTACTGCTATGCAAAAGCAGAAATATATTTTTTAAAGTGTATAAGTAATTTTTTCTATAATATAGCATGTAAAGATTAACTTATAAGTATTATTAAAACTTTACATGCATAAATATGCATTAACCCTCAAACGGTACGAACGGGGTCGGAACCAAGGGTGTGTTTTCCCCCTCCCGTACTCTCCCCTCTCATTGCTAGAGATCGAGTTGACAAGGAACCCTACCAGCGATTCTTGCAACAGGTGTCGGAGTGTTTGCAGTAAATACGACTGTCTTTGTTGAAAAACGTTAATCATGATGACTAGTCATTTTTTTTTAGATTTAAAATTTTTTAATTTCAATTTTGAAGGCCGAAAATTTCAGTATATATTATTTTTTACATTTTTGGGCTCGGGACTTTGGTTTAGTAACTTCAAAAAACTATGTACACGACAAAATTACATATTAGACCTAATATATACAACGTTCTATTTAAATGCCAGAGATATTTTCTTTGTTTAGCAAAATTGCTATTCGTTGGTCTTTTTTTCTACAAAAAGAATTTTATTTCATGTAAAATATTATCAATAAATGTTATTATACAACAAAAATGCTTATTGTGTACTTCTTTCTAACAAAAACCTCATCAAAAAAGAGATCGGATCAGATCTGACCCGACCATACCATCTATTTCGTCTCAAACCACTGTACCGTTTGAGATTTAAATATAGTCGAACCTCGTTATAACGAACTTCAATAGACTAAAGGTTTTGTTCGCTTTATCCGGTGGTTCACTGTATCCGAACCGTTAAGAAAACTGCTAGAGTTCACAAAGTGTATAACTCATTAGTTGCAATATGTATTCAATAATGATGTATTAAAAAATGATAAAATCTTTTAAAAATGATCATTAATGAATTAAATCAACTAAAACCGATTACATTAAACTGACACAATACTAATTAAATTACGTACACTAGGAAAGTCGTGGGACCAAAATTTTCGTTCATTATATCCATGAGTTCGTTATATACCGGGTTGACTATAACGGGGTTCGACTGTACATTAAAAACAAAACGGGCAAATTTTTTCCCGGTATATCTCTTTTAAATTAACCGCATAAGTAAAGGTCTGTCTCGCACACAGTCATGAAAATGCTTATCTATTAAAAGAAAATATGTTGCTCTTAGCAATCAAATAATTTTCTTCAAAAAAAACGTTATAACAAGGTTCTTGACTGGTAATGTACGTAGAGTTTCTCTAAACATATACTTTAAAAATTTTCTGCAAGATACATGGGCATATAGATATTGTTATTTTTACTACATAGCAACAGAAGAATTTTTCTATTCAAAACTTTTGCGATGAACAGTTTTAATAGGCATCATGCTTTTAGTTCTTTAAAAAACATGCCTCTGTTAAAAACAAAAAGCGGTAGTACCTATCTCTCACCCTCTGGTAGTACATCTTTCAAACGGATATTATTAACTGGTCTCGTCACTCAGCAACAGGGGAATTTTTCCTCTGGAAGCACAGCTTGTAATTCAATATTTCACTGGACTATTTCTGTTGAAAAACTGTTTCTCGGAAGCTGTCAGGAATAGTTTATTTAACGCAAGTTATATTACTCAGAATCGCTATTTTTTAAATTCTGATGCTATAAAATGCATAAAATGTCGAGTTCAGTTTTCGTTTCTACAAGTTCACATACTAAACCATTTGAGTAAACTTTGACAACACGACAACAAAAATATTTATTTACTACAGTCATTATTAACTACAGATGAAGTTTTCCCTTTTGAGTGCTTTTTAATAATGCGTGATATTTTTTTATTCGTAATTTTTTTGTACATTGCCGAACACACAATCACTATCATGAAAACGTCTATGTAATTTTAACATTGTAACAACAAACAAAAGTATTTTTCTTGTGAAAATCCTTCTTATATCAAACTTTTTAAAATTCGTCGTTCTTTCTAGCAAATATCTGTTGACAGAGTCAAATAAATGCGTTTCAATTAAATTATATTACATAAAAATTTTAAGCAACAGGGGATTTTTATAAAAACACTCTCTATAATAATCAATTTTCTTTTAGTAGCTTACGTTTGTGTCGAATGCACCGTATGAGAAAATTATTCACCCGATTTCGTGATAAAAATGGTAATAAAAATGAGAAATCTATTAATAAAAAAATTTCCATATTTCTCTATATCATTCTATAAAATTGTTCATATTGCTCTAGCCAAAACACGTTTGAGAAATATGATATCTAAACAAATAAATTTCTCAAAAGTTAAAATGAAAAATATTTATTTTTATTCTTTACATTTTAAAGCAATAGGTGAATTTTTCTTCAGAAAGACTTCTCGTATTGAACAATTTGTTTTTTCTAAAACAATTTTCAGATCTATATAAGTAAATTTCCCTCAGGCTTTTATGGAAATGTTTAATTTATATCATTATTATTTATCAAAAACACAAGTTTATTTCATTTGAGTAGTTTATACAGTAAAGTGCGTGAAAAAAAGGCCTATTCAGTTTTCTGAGCGGTATATTTCTTTTAACCTCGATAGTTGATTTTACGGCCGCAATCAGTGAAATTTTTCTTTTGACTTATAATTAATAATTATTTCCATAACGGAAAACAAATTTTTATCGTTACCTTCCTGACATTTAGTTTTCTTACTAGTACAGGTTTGTTAAAAGAAAGATAAGAATTAGTGTAATTATGACTTACATGGAAAAATTTATCGACTTTAATTAATTTCTATAATTATTGTCTAGAAACAGATACGAATATCTTCCTTTTGAAAGAATTGTAAAATAAAATTCACCAATAAGTCCATTCTAATTTTAATATACTCTAATAATAAGAAGCAACAAAATTTCGCAAAAGATATGCTCGAAATATGTATTTATCAATAATATTTATTATAAGATAGTGAAGAAGACTGTTTCTTATCTCTCAAAAGCTCCCCTAACGATGTCCAATTTCCTTGCTAGTCTGCGTTTATGGGAGATACGTATCGGTCGGTGACTTTCTCACATGGATCATGGTATTTCATTTACCGTTTACTTAGCGATACAGCATACTTTTAGCTCAAATAACTACATAAAGTTCAGTTTTCATACTTGACAAATTCATTTAAAAAAGGCATGTATGTGAATGTTTCAGCCACTGTCACAGAATTTTTTTATTTAATAAAAAAATTATTGTATTCAATAATTATTCTTTTACCTAGCAAGACTAAAGAGTTTTCTCCCTTTGGAGACTCTCTTAATTACATCCAACGTCATAATTTTAACTAATTATCCTTTTCTTACCAGTACACTTCTGATAAAAAAAAAAAATTATGAATTTCTCACATACTGCCATGGGAATTTTTTTGTAATTACATAAAAATGGAATTGCTTTTAATTCTATTATTTTAATTTGGTCTTAATTAAAAGTTTTAATTATTTTACTGACAAGTATATTACAAATATGAGGATAATATAAGAAAAATATGCCGTAGCTATGAAGGAAATTTCTATTTGTTATTATTATTTGTCATATCATAGAGAGTTAAAATTTTCTCCTAATATTTTGATAAAATAGTCAATTATTTTACTGGTTCAGGTATACAAAAAGAGAAATAATAACAACATCGTTCCAAGTTCCCAAAAAATATTTATTTTCTTTTGTAATTATTATTAGAGAGCACGATAAGCTTTTCTTTGGGATACTTTTTAAAAATAAAGAACTTTAAAATAGTCAACAATCAGTTTTCGTCATTATTGGCGTCTATTAAAAGACCCTTATAAACACATTTACCAGAAGCGATAGCAATATTTTCATTTTAATGTTTCTTGATACTGCTCAGCAGTTGATAATATTTTTTTGTTGGAGTTTTTTTACCAGTACTTTGCTGTTATATATATAAAAAAATATTGTTTTTAAATTTTACTCAGAATATCGTAGACGTAGTTATTAATACTTAGCAACGTATCGTATTTTATCTGTTAACGTCTATTAAAAGACCTTTATAAATACATTTACCCGAAGCTATAGCATAATTTTCATTTTAATGTTTCTTGTTATTGCTCAGCAGTTGATAATATTTTTTTCCTGTTGGAGTTTTCTTACCAGTCCTTTACTGCTATTAAAAAATTATTGTTAAATTTTACTAAAAATATCGTAGACGTAGTTATTAATACGTAGCAACGTATCATATTTTATCTGTTAACGTCTATTAAAAGACCTTTATAAATACATTTACCCGAAGCTATAGCATAATTTTCATTTTAATCTTTCTTGTTATTGCTCAGCAGTTGATAATATTTTTTTCCTGTTGGAGTTTTCTTACCAGTACTTAACTGCTATAAAAAAATTATTGTTGTTAAATTTTACTCAAAATATCGTAGACGTAGTTATTTATACTTAGCAACGTATCGTATTTTATCTGTTAACGTCTATGAAAAGACCTTAATAAATACATTTACACGAAGCTATAGCATAATTTTCATTTTAATGTTTCTTGTTATTGCTCAGCAGTTGATAATATTTTTTTCCTGTTGGAGTTTTCTTACCAGTACTTTACTGCTGTAAAAAAATTATTGTTGTAAAATTTTACTCAAAATATCGTAGACGTAGTTATTAATACTTAGCAACGTATCATATTTTATTTGTTAGAAAGCCACTCACCGTAAAATGTAAAAAATGAGAGATAAATTTTTTTTTCTATTAGAAGAAACATATCGACAAATTTTCTTCGACACCACCAGTGAAGGCTCCGTTCAGCTGCGTCTCGAAGCGCCTGTGTAACACGATCGAAGAAGTGAAAGCAAAACACTCACCGGTATCCTAGAATACGACGTCAGCCAAACATAGCCGTCCGTCTCGTGGGTCGGCTGTGGCTGAGGGAAAAACTCCACACTCGGTATACCAGATTCCTCCGGATACTGTCTTTTAGACCTTTTAAGATCCAGCGGAGGCTGTAGATCTTCCCTGTACTCTCCAAAGCCCACGGCGGATTTCCAGAGCCGGGCAGTCAGGTAAAAGTCTAGGCCAAGCCCGACGTAAAGCAAAGCGAGCAGCGCGTACACCACTCGCAGGCGTTCGGCGGCCGTGCCCGCCATGACTGCCGGATACCGAAGGCTGCAACTTCCAGCCAATGGAAACACCCCGGGAGAGTCTATTAGAGATCGGAGGGAGGCCACGGCGGGGGAAGATTCATCGTTTTCCCAGCAGTGCAAAATTGTTGAGAATCACTTTTGACTGGAGCTTTTGGGAGAGTTTTCTCCATTCTTCGCTTCTAATTACCTCCAAGTCGGATGCAAGTTGCATGAATGTGTTGTGGAGAAAATATTTTTCAAAGCGTCGAAATCCGGAACGGGGAAATTCCTCTGCAATTAATTCAAGGTGAAAATTGGAGTTTTATTGCACGTAATGATAGAAGGAAGTTTGAAAGTTATTAAATATGTCGTGAATTTCATTACCGGAGGCGCAAACTAGTTTTACATGCAGAATGGGGGATAAATTACATTGAGATTGAAAACCTCGTAGAGGAAAATTATTTCAGTCGGAATTTTAAAAGACAAAGAGTGAAAATGGTTTTACAAATTGGAAAGCATTTTAAAAGGCTTGAAGTTTGCCAGAGAAAAAAACTTTGACAGGAAAAAAAAATTCAATTTTTTTATGAAATTTCTAAAGGGGAAAATTTATGAGCATGCATAATAAGAAATATTTTCAAATAAAAAACAAAAGCGATATCTTAGAAAATCTTTAGGAATCTTAAGAATTCATTCTGTGGGCTTTTAAAAGCGAAATACTAAAAATCATAAAATTAGATACTCCAGAGCGTTAAAAATTGCATTATTTTGTCAATATGCGAACAAACGAATACAAATTTGTTAAGGTAAAGGAAAAGTCTTCAGTATTTATTTATGCAAAGAAATTTCTTAGAAAATTCCGTTTAATCGTGAATTATAACATAAAAATTGAAACCACTTGAGGTAAAAAACAATGAGACCTGAAAATATGTTCAGTATAAATTATTTCAGCGTGCTTTTCAGAGAAAAATTATAAAAATGCTACAGTTCAAAATTTCCAAGTGGTATATTGTTTGGCATGACATTGTTGGCATGTAATTTGCCAAGAAGGAAATTTCCAATCAATAATTTGATATAAATTAAAATATCATTGAAGATTTTGATATAAATTAAATTAATGATTTTGATATAAATTAAAATATCATTCAGATTTTTTTTTTTAATTTAGGGGGTTAATTATGTTTTCATTGTAATTTATATTAAATTCTAAAGTATAAGAAGCCGCATGGTCCTATATTTAGTTTAAATATCTCTCTAGCAAAAATTAAATGAGCATGATTTTAAGAGAAAAAAAAATGTAAGAAATTACTAAACATTAAGTTTCAAAGTTGCATGTATTTTATCAGTAAGGTAAAAAGGAAGAAAGATTTCGAAAGGTAAATAATTTTTTAAATAGATATTCGAAAGAAAATCTTTTGGAAACAAATTCTGATTGTATTTAGCAAAGTAATGAAACAGATAAAATAATTTAAAAGAAAAAAAAAATGTAAATAAATTTGTCTGAAAAAATTGTGTCAGAGTTAGTTTATGGAAAAAAATTATAATAATGGTTTTGAAATATGCATTTTTTATCCAATAAGGAAACACATGAAAAAAATTTGGAAGGTAAATTTTAAAAAAAGATTTTAAGAGATATATCAAGAAAGGACATTTTGAGGTGAAAATTCTATTTTTTTTAAGTATTATAACAATAAAACTGAAATTCTTAAAGATTAAACTTTTAAGATCACCACTTTCATAGAGAACATTTTTAACAAGGATTTTAAGAGAAAAACAATAACAGTAATAAAAAGAAAGAATTTAACTGTTAAAAATGGCATGCTTTTTATCAGTGAGGAAATAACCCATGAAAAATTTAGTATGCTAAATAAAATCTTCCAACAGTTTTAAAGCAGATGTTTTTAGATAGAAAATCTATTAGAGAAAGTTCGGTTTTTAATCCCCATCATGCAAAATTTTCCAATTTTTTTGTAAGAAAAGATTTTAATACTTCAGATACGATATTTTAAAAAAATTTTGAGGAGGAATCTTAAGATCAAAGAGACTAAACTAGGAAAAAAATCATTTGAAGCTTATATATGCACTTTATTAGTAATGATAAAAATTGCAATAAATTTGGAATAATTTATAATATCATCTGTTTTTTTTTAATGTTTATTATGATGCATTAAAGTGAATATATTTTATAAATTAAGAGGGAAATTTCACATAAAAATTTTCTTGGAAATGAAATAAACTAATTCTATAAACTAATTCTGACAATTTTTTCAGAGAAATTTTATCTTCAACGTTTCTTCTTTTAAATTATTTGATCTCTTTCGGTACTTTGCTTAAAAAAACAATTTAAAGTCTTTTATCTTATATGAAGTTTATATATAGATTTTATTAAAGAATAGAGGTAGACCTACATAAAAATTATTTTAAAAATTTTAAGACTTAAAGTTCATCAAGACTAATGGCACCAAAATTAACACTATTATAATTGCAATCAACTAGAAACATTCATAACAAGTAATCAGAATGCCTAAATAAAATGAAAATGTATATAGATACAAAAGCTTGCTAGATAATAGATAGATTTCTTCCTCTGATAAGTAGGATTTTATAAATGAATACAAAAAAATGCATCAAGATTGGAAACAAAAATTCCGATTTGGGATATCAGTATACTCTTAATGCTAGTAAAATACCTCAATAGAAATTCGTTTCAATTGGGATAATTTTTTCATTTGTTTCATTTTACTTTTATTTCGTTAGAGATTTTTTATATTAAAAGCCATAATTTTGACTTTAATTTTGAGGGCACAGGCCTTCTGCCTTAAATTTTGTCAATTTATATTGCCTGTTGCGCCGCTGCACACAAACAGTCTGGTTAAAATAGGATTTTTGTATTTTATTTAATTTTATCAAATAGAGAAGGGCCCCGGGTTGCCCCAATTGGTCGGCAGATATGTACTGTCCGTCCGGCTCCCAGGCCCATGCTAATTAACCGAACAAGTGAAATTCACAATCAGATGAGTTTGCAGGTTTTAGTTTGCAGGTTTTGCTACGCAGCGGTTGGTCTTCAGGTACATAATGCCGCATAATCATATAGGTTGACCGGCTTAATATTTTGGATTTATCAAATAAATGTTATATCCGCAAATATCGCACCTCTGCTAGAAGAGTGTTACATCTCAAAATATCCATGTTTTCAAGAAGAGCCATTTAATTTCTTCTTTAGCTCTTCCTAAAAATATGTCTGAAAATAAGGCTATTTTGAAATGTAACACTCCTCTAGTAGAGAACCTCTGCTAGAAGAGTGTTACATCTCAAAATAGCCATATTTTCAAGAAGAGCCATTTAATTTCTTCTTTAGCTCTTCCTATAAATATGTCTGAAAATAAGGCTATTTTGAAATGTAACACTCCTCTAGTAGAGAACCTCTGCTAGAAGAGTGTTACATCTCAAAATAGCCATATTTTCAAGAAGAGCCATTTAATTTCTTCTTTAGCTCTTCCTAAAAATATGTCTGAAAATAAGGCTATTTTGAAATGTAACACTCTTCTAGTAGAGTACCTCTGCTAGAAGAGTGTTACATCTCAAAATAGCCATATTTTCAAGAAGAGCCATTTAATTTCTTCTTTAGCTCTTTCTATAAATATGTCTGAAAATATGGCTATTTTGAAATGTAACACTCCTCTAGTAGAGAACCTCTGCTAGAAGAGTGTTACATCTCAAAATAGCCATATTTTCAAGAAGAGCCATTTAATTTCTTCTTTAGCTCTTCCTATAAATATGTCTGAAAATATGGCTATTTTGAAATGTAACACTCCTCTAGTAGAGAACCTCTGCTAGAAGAGTGTTACATCTCAAAATAGCCCTATTTTCAAGAACAGCCTTTTCAATTTTTCTTTAGCTTTTCCTGAAAATATGACTTTTGAAATGTAACACTTTTCTAGCAGAGGTCCTCTTCTAGACGAGTGTTACATCTCAAAATAGCCATATTTTTAGGAAGAGCTAAAGAAGAAAATGGCTCTTCTTGAAAATATGGCTATTTTGAGATGTAACACTCTTGTAGCAGAGGTGCCATATTTCTCCAAATATTAAACCCGGAGCTTTCTAATTTTATTCATGGTGATTGCTTCCTGAAATTTGCATTTATTTTAATGGCCCTTGCTGAAACTCTCCATCTGTTCAGAATAAATATTGAAGTTTTTGGAATTACACATAGAAATTACCAAGAAATGAACTCAGACGTTTCCTTCAAACACGTATTGTTGATGTTTCGCTTACATGGCGCTTATGTGCGAGAAAAGAAATAATTTTTGACTTTTCCAAACGGTTTCTTCGTATTTTTCAAAATAAAAATTTCAACATTGAGGAGTATTTACTTTTAACATGTTTCAAAAAATAACCCCTATGTAAATTTCTTAATCAATTAAAGGAGTGTTTTAAATTTATTACCTGAAGTCAATAAGAGGAAATTTCAAGTAAATCAATTTGTTTTTTCTGATGTACAGCCCCAGCATTAAAACTACATGTAGTCATGCATACACCCTAATTTTAAGCAATTAACTGAGCAAATAGTTTATAATTTTGTTAACATTAATTTTCTAAAACCCCTTATGGTATTATGCAAAATTATCGCTTGTGTTCATTCCCTTAGGCTTGTTAAAATAAAGCGCTTGTTAAATTAGCCCTTAATCTTGTTTAAATATTTTCTCTCCCTTAAACTGCAAATTTCCTCCGTAAACTGCAAATATTACCAAATACAAAAAACACTCAACCATCCATATCAGTAAAACAAAGAAAACCAAAAAAACAGCAGTATAAAAAGAAAGCAAAAAGATATCCTTTTAATAGGGTTTAATTTTTAAAAAATTACATAATATTTCAAGTTTTTTGTTTGAAAATGTCTGTCACATTTCTTTCTTGTTAATCTATGTTGATATTCTTATTTTATTTCTTGTAGATTATTTACTGACCATGAATAAGCCGCTAATTTGCATATAAATAATCAGAATTCAAAGTAACTTTGCAAAGTCACATTATAAAGTTAATTCATGAACTTAAATTACGTAAAAAATGAAGGTAAATAATGAATCTATATCATAACTGAGAAGCATTCATAATCTAGTAAACGAAAATTTGCCTTTTATCTTCTGTATTGCGTTTCCCATGGTTTTAAGAAATAAAGAATTCGTTTTAACAATACAGCTTACCTTAATTCATTTCATTATATATCTAAAATGTACTTGAACTTTTCTTCAAGGTCTGATTTTATGCAAGTAAGCATTTATAACTGAGTTATTGTTTTGGTAAACCCACAGTGCCAAACAAGTAAATCATGAAATTGTGCAAATCTGATTACAGGTACAAATAATACATAAATTTAGTGGCCATCTCCTGGCAATCACCCTTAACAACATACGACTATATTGACTTACCAGAAATGGGATAGCAAATCCTATTAGAGGTAAATACCCTGAATTTTTCGGATGTTGAATACCCATGAATGACACTCATTTTTTTCCTGTTTGCATAAACAATCCTAATCACTAATATTTTTATGCGTGTTCCAAATATTTTTAAGTTAACGAAACTTTGATTTTTAAAAAAAACTGCAAAGAAACAAACTCGGTTCAAGATTTTACATACTCACAAAAGTATTATTGATTAAATTCATAATCTTTATTCTTGTGTTAAACGACGCCGAGAAATTACTATATTTCTTCCTATATTGGAAAATTTTGCGAACTTCGAAAAGATGAAACGAAAATCTCATAATAATAGTACCTTGGGGCTGGTAAGAATTCGTTAGACATGTAAAACATTTCCTGTATAAAAACAAAAGCAACTCAATTTACTTAAAGTAAATATTTTATCAAAAGCAAATCAGTTTCAGTTTTGGGCTACGTACAGAAGATCGTTCGCACTTTATGGAAACGATTTTGTAATTTACTTTTATCGTTTGAATTTTGAGATAAAAATTTGGCAACTTCGGAATAATCGTCTGCTAATGTTTTGTTTTGATTAGAATGTAAAATAAAAGATTTATTTTGGAAATGGCTCCTAAAATTGATAGATGGCTCGAAGGTTACGTAACTGCACATTCCGAGGAGAAATATTCGTATCAACAAATAATAAAGCGGTGTAAAAATCATGATTATGGCATTTCAAAAAAAAGGTATTTATAATGTATTAAATTTGAAAAGAAAAAACGCCTAACTGAATGTAAAAATGAAACTAAAAAAAAATCCGCCGACTCAAAGACCCATTGCATCGAAACTACGAATGTCTTCTGGTACTGTAAGTAAAATTATTCATAAAGATTTGAAGTTAAAAAAGATGTTTAAACCTAAAGTTCACCTGCTTTTGCCAAAGCATATTGCTGAAAGAAAAACAAATTTTAAACAATTATATGAAAAACACCTAGCTGCTGAAAAATGGAAATTTGTGGTAACACTCGAGGAGGTATGGGTATATATAAGTGACTGTAATAAAAAAAGATCAATTTTCTATTGCTCAACTGACGGGATCGACAGTAGAACTTTCTTCGTCAGTGTAGAGAAAAGTTCCCAAATGGATTCGTGATAGTTGCAGGATTTTGTTACAACGACAAATTAAAAATAAAAAAAGTCTCAAGTAAAGTCAAAATTAATTCACTATACTATCAGAAGAATATTTTAAAACCAATTTTTGAAGAAGAAATTCCAGCCTTATATGGAAAGGACATTAATGAAATTGAGCTTCATATGGACAAAGCCTCTAGTCACACGTCTAAATCAACTGCCGCTTATTTAGCAAAGAAATAATCAGAAACAGGAATCAAGTGTATCCCATTTAAAAAAATACCTGTAAAATCGCCTAACACTTCTCCAATGAACTTTTGCGCTTCCAGTTTATTAAAACGAGCCTTACGAAAACGGCATCCAAGAACACTGAACGGACTTTGGAAATCGGTTCAAGAGGAATGGGATAAAATTAACATTACAGTACTAAGAAAAAGTTTACTTTCATGTAAAATTCGAGCTAGAGCTATTTTCAAGAACCATGGGTATCAGATAGAAGCGAATCGCAGCAAAAAATACGGTATTTAAAGATAAAACTTAACTATCAAAATCGTTTCCACAAAGTGCGAACGACCTTCTGCATAAACACTATGAACTATATGTAAAAGTTTGTGTGATAAAAAGGTGCTATTCCTAAAGAATTTTAATGCCAATTTTAGGTTATATTTTAGATAAACTAAATGGTACGTTTCATTTAAGAAGTAAAGCTGCGCTTATAGCATGCGTAATTGAAATTTTGTTTATATCGCTACATAACGATGCATGTTTTAATTAATGCATTACTTAGTTATTCTCTACCTACAGGATATAGCTAACCAGGGGCACCCAGAGCGGGAGGGGGGGGGGGGGGAATTGGGGCACTTTGCCCCAGGCCCCCAACTGCCGGAGGGACCCCAAAAATTTTTTTTTAATTTTAAAAACTTTATTTATTAGATTTCCTCCGAAAGAAAATTCTGAAACTTGTACCGTACTTAAAATTCAAAATAATCTCCTGAAAAGAGGGGCCCCCTTCCAAAAAAAATTTTAAAAATAAAATAAAAATTTATTCGATTAATCAGATTTCTCTTACTACAAAATAGTCTTCTGAAAAATAGTCTTGGGGCCCCCCTACAGAAGTTTGCCCCAGGCCCCGTAAAGTCTCTGGGCGTCCCTGTAGCTAACTATTTAAGTTAAATTAAACTAAAAAGACAAATACCAGTTAAACAATTTTATTCTTCATTTCCAAGCAGCTATCAAAATTAAGTCCTTGGAACTTACAAGTATAGCGTCAACTAAGTTGAAATATAAGACAATTAAAATGGGTCTTTTAAGCCAGGCATTCTCTACAGTAGCTTCGGAAAGAGGAGATTTGTCCATGGGCCAAAAGTTTCTAAAATAAAAAAAATTCTTTTCCTTGGTGTTAACTATCTGCTCAACTTGAAATTAACTCATCGTACATAAAAGAAACTAATGTTAGCTGAAAAAATATAAATAAAATATGAAACATAAAGACATAAAAATTTGTAAAGACTATTGTTCTTCTGGAAAATAAAGTAGACTTTCTGTAATATTTTGACTCATATATTAAGCTTTAAATATATTGTTGAGCAGGTTTAAGAGCCTAGGTTATGAAAAGAAAGTATAAATGTAATAAATTACATTCGGTGATGACCTTCGTATATATATATATATATATATATATATATATATATATATATGTATGTGTGTGTGTGTGTGTGTGTGTGTGTGCCTGCGTGTGTGTGAAAGTACAATGTGCAATGCAAAGAAGCTTTGAACGACACTCATGGTGGAAATTTAGGAGTCTATATGAATATAGATAAAAATTTTAAAGCTTATTTCAAATTACTCAAACTGAATAAATAATCAGTTTAGATAAAAAAAATTTGGGAATGCAGAGAGAAAAACCCATTGATACACACGCGCGCACGCATGCACGTATGCAAGCGTTCAGTCATACACACACATTTATTTCTTTATTTCAGTATTTATATATCTTTATACATTAAAAATTAGATTTAATGATACGATGAAAGTAAAAATTGGCATATTTGTAGCTTTCGTTAGCTTGCTCTGAAGCTATTTTATTAAGTATAAATCATACATTTCTGAATTTAAAGATATATGCTACGTCGTTCAGATATCCATTTCTACCTTTTAGTTTGATCATCCCAGTTAGTCTCATCTTTAACACCATTTAATTTAAACTTTCTTATACTCAGTAAGATTTACAATTTTAGAATTCTAACAATTTTAGTATTCCTGGTGTGGTTAATTTACCTTGATTACCTTAAAATGCTGATCCGTTTCAAATATTACATGCTTCTGTTTGTCAAGAGACTAAGGTTCCCACTCCTACTCCTCTAGAAATGCCAGTTTAGCCACGCAGCCTGACAGAAATTATAAATGTAACTAATGCACTCCTGAGAGACTAAAGGCATAAGAAAAAGGGGGAACTAAGACCTTCAAAACTTAATTATGGAACTAAGCTTCATTCATAGGTCTTGTTCATAGCTTCCTTCAATAAAAGACTGGAAAAAGACTGAACAACGCATGTTTTGAGGTATCATTAATTTTCCTTTTTAAACAAGACAATACAAGAGTAGTTTCCATTCAGATGAAAAGGCCGTGGATGGGAAAAGAGGCAAAGATAAGAGAAGAATCCGCTAATGAAATTCCTGAAGATGCTCTCTTCAAGATAATCCCTGAATTTTCCTTAAGAAATGTTCATTGAGTTAATAATAAATGAAGCAGTTCCACACAATTTTCACTTCTGGGTAGTTAGGTCATATTTCGGGAGGAAAAAAATATAGAACATCAGTTATTATTCAAAATGACTTTCAAAGCAAATTTCTCCTAAACAACGAAGGGGAGATTATATTTTTAAAACGAGAAACGCGTGTAACTAATATTTAAATATATGGAAAGAAGATGGCGTCATATTAAACAGAAAAGGGAGAAAATATTGCTTGAATGGAAAAATCTTTTAGGATAAGCTATTACTTGAATTTTTATAGGCAATTATATTGGGTTAATGATGAAGCATTTAACAAAGTTTTCCTGATTTAGTGCTTGAATAGTACGATGTCTCGTAAACAGTGAGTGATATCAGTCATTCCTGAAATGACATTCTAAAGAATAATTTATCAAATTATACCCTACAAATAATATATCACATAAGGGGTGGTATTTTTTAAAAAGGATTAAATTTGTTTCATGTTTTCAAAAAGAACAAATAATTGGGAAATAGCAGATAAATTGATCTAAAACTTTTGAAGAGATTTATATAAAAAGGTTTGTGGGGTCAGTTATTTTATTAATATAACCTTATATCTTAATGGACTGTATAAGAACCCATTAACAAAAATATTTAATATACTTGTTTAGGAGCAACTAATCAATCTTCTTACTTCTTTTAGTAAAGGTAATTTTGGAATGGCTTACCTTTAACATCATCTGAATAATACTTGAAAAATAAGTCAACACTAAAAAATTTAGTTCCATGCATGTACCTTTAAAATGCATTTGATAATTGACTTCATTTCAACACATAACTGTTGAATTCATGACAGACTGAATAACCCTTCGGAATTAGGTTTTACAAAATGAATAATTGACTTCAAAATGTCAACAGTTTGAACAATAATCTGCACAGAATCTTTAACAAAAGGATAAAGAAAAATGGAATCGCATGAAACATAGCGATTTTTGAATTCTTACATGACATAGAAAAGAATATACACCACAACAGATTAAACATTTCTTATCCATTTTCTTGCCATTACTCGTAATCGAATGTGCAACAACAGAATAAAAAAACATTTTAGCTTGAACTAAAAAAAAAGTTGCATAGTGCTGCCATCTATTGATCAGAAACACTTATTAGAATACAAATTATAAACAATATGATGAATAAAATGAAACATTTATTATAATGAATTATTTAAAAATTAAAATAAAAAACAGTAAGTCTTTTATGAAGACTGAACAAGATTTGTAACTTTATTCAATCGATTCAAAAACTGCTTCTATTTAATCTGTTCTATTGCCCTTTTTTAGATGTTTTTTTATTAATAACAAAAGAAAATGTTTCTGCTTATCATTCTCAAAGTTAAAAGGGCAATTTCAAAGAACTTTCGCATGTTAACAGAACTGACCTGGTGGTTAAATAAAGTCCTTGGGAATATAAAAGAGAAAAGTCAATGTAAAAGGATCTTAAAAAAGAATTTCAAAGATAGAGTTGTTAAAGAATATCAAGAATTCTAGGAAGGGATAAATATATTTCCATAACATTTATTTAGGTAATTACGTACGTTACGTAATTGCTACCGACCATTCAATACAAAAAAAAATAATTCATCTTTTACAAAGTTGAGTTTCAGTTATTTAAAGAAAAGTTTCTTCCGGTGGTACGAATATAAAAAATTTAGCAATGTATTTAATGCTTCATTAAGTATGCATAAAATGGGAAGAAAATTTCATTATAGAAACAATGTCTCAGGCATTTAGAAACATGATTTCTGAATAAATATCTGATATATGCGTGAAATGTATACACATACATGGATAATACGATTCTTGAACATTAGAACACTTCATAACATTGCATTACATTTATATATTGCATTTATATATAAACATTGCATTTATATATGAGCACCTAAAAAAATAAAATCTGCCATTTGCGTAAGAGAATTCAGATTATCTCTTGAAAAAAGAGAACTGTTTGGATTTATATCTATGTATAAAATTATTTCTTCATTTTTCATATGATGAAATTGTTATGTTCAATTTAAATAAGCGGCTAAAATTTTATTGAGAGCATAAAAATGACCCGCAGGTTTTTCATTTGCTTTTTATCATTTTAATTGGAAATAGAATTCTCTAAAGGAGTTGTGCGCAAATTTCTTTCGACCGCGATCCACTTTCTTCAAACAACCACTGGACCCCCCCCCCCCCAAATGAAAATATTTTTTGGTAGTAGGAAAATGTTCTTTTTTTTCAATTACGAAAATGTTAACAAAAAAATAGAAAACAGAAATAAACAATTTTTGACAAACTGTTCCAAAAAGAATGAACAATAGATTTTTTGTATATATTTACTTTTCATAATAACAATAAAATAATTACAAGATAAAAAGAACTTTTTATATACCATGTTTTTAAACTTTCTGTTGAATCATAGAAACTTGACAATTCTATGTATTAATAAATACTTTTTAAAAATTTTTTGATGAATTATCCCATCAACTTGAAAGAAAATGAAGTTAATTGGAAGATAACTTGCGTTTAACATTTCGTTCCCGTTCCGCCGATAGATGGCGGCACCAGCCTACAAAACAAAATTAACTGAAAATGATTTGAAATCTGCTTAAAGATGGCTAAAAGTATCAAAAGAATGCATTGTCATCGTGTTCTGAGCTATTCTAAAAGTTTCAAATGTCTAGCTAGTCGGGAAAGCTAAAAATCGATTGCAAGATTTGTACTGGACAAACACACAAACACACAAACAAACAAACAAGAAAGCGAGTTAATAAAAACATGGAAAAAATGCCTCGCTCACCTTCTGCACTTGTTTTTGTCAAATCTCATGTGACTTCTTATTTAAATATTAATATGCATTTGAATTTCATTTAGGTAAAAATTAGAAAAATTAAAATTTAATAAGAGCATTATTTTAAAATTATTATCACATTTGTAAGATTTTTTTTAGCAAAATAATTCAATAACGATATGAATATACTTAAAATTTAATCAAATTATCCGTAATCCAACCAATTACTTTTGTGACCCAAGGTAGTTTGAGCAACTCTGCTCTAAAGTACAACAGGTAACGAATAAAATAAAGTACAAAACATTTATCTATCTATGGCGTAAAACATTAAGTTAAAATATTTCAAAGTCCGTGATAAATTGCTATTAAAGGAAAGTAATTTTCCTTTGAAATTTAAATTTAAGATCAGACTTCGTCCCAGGTGATGTTTAATTTTTAAAATAATCGTTCATTGAATAAAAAATTCAAAGTTATTTTTCAGCATTTGGGAATTCAAAGATATTTCTGGGATCCGACCTTTTTTATTTAATTATAAAATAGTTTCACTTTTATGAGTGCCTAAGGCAAGGGGGAAACCACTTTTATCCTATAGACGGCAAAGACAGTATCTAACCGAAACAGGTAAAATAAATATTTAGAAAACAAATTTTATGTTTTTATTGCAAAGCCATGATGAAAGAGCATTTTTCATTCCAAAAGAGCACACAAAAAAAATATTATCCTTTAATAATACGATAAGAAAAGTAATTTTTTTTCTAGCACTGTTGAACTGTTTGTTGCTTTATTTTAAACTTCAAAGTCCTTCTTCAAAGCTATGAAAACTGCTTTCTTATCGAATAGAATTGTTTATTCTAAAATATAAGAAATAGATCAATAATCGGAGTTTTCGTATTTTGAGCAATATAATTTATATGAAGAAAAATAACTGTGTAATCGAATTAATTACTTTTAAATTCATGGTTTTCTTTAAATAGTTAAAGAATAAGGATTTAAAACAGAAATTTGTATTTGTTTTTTTAAATAATTTTAATTTTTATAAATTATAATTTTCTTTCTGTTTATCCTTAAACGTGTTTTTGAGAGCTTCTTTGAAATTTTTCTTCAATGAGTTCTTCACAATACTCGTAATCAAAAAAAGTATTAAACACACGAGTACCTCTTACGTCAATCTAAGAAAGCATACTTTGAAATTAAATTTTAGAAAGAACAGATTCTCTACAAAGAAATACCTTTCTAATTTGTAACAGAAAAATTGTTTGAGCTTTTGAAAGGACCATCAGTACAATGAAAGAAAAATCACTGCTTAACTAAACACTGCATATTAGGGAGCCTTTGAGTGCTATGTAATGTGAATGCAATTTAGAGATACCTTAGACCAGCTTAGAGATACCTTAGATCAACTTAGAGATACCTATAGAAAATGGAAGTTATATATGGTAGACATTCCCGAAATAATTACCATAAGGACTGCAATATTTAAATTTTGTACATAAATTAAAAGGAAGAAAACTTAGAGGCGTATAAAGAGGTTTTAAGAAAATTTATGAATGTACTAATTTTATGCGAGTGTATAATGAGGCTTTGTAAAATTCTCTGTTTACCTCACAATTTATTAACTTAGCAAAGTCAGCTATTGTTAGGCCTATCCTATATTTTATAAGATATTTCACAGTTTCCTGTTATATGTTAAACTTCAATTAAGGTATTTTACCATTAATTGCAAAACTTTTTTTAATTTTGAATTGAATTTTTTTAAACTAAATTTAATTCAAGTATAAAAGTCTAAATTATATAGCATTTCAGATATTTCAGACAGAAGTTTAAATTTCACAGATAATTTTTTCATAATTTAAATTTAATTTTTTAAATAGGTATTTTTTTCTTAATTTAATATTTCCAGTTAAAAGTACGAATATAAGAAAAACAACAGAAAAGGGAATTTGAACTGACACTAGTTAGTAACGAATAAGATAACTAAACACCCTTCCCAATTTATATTAAAATGGCACCCTTCTTGGAATTTTTATAATATTCAACAACAAAATAGGATGTACATGAGCCAAATCAGTTTACAATTTTAATTAAATTATTTATCTGGTAAGGAATAGTAAAGTTAAAAAAGAATTTACGTGTTATAAGCCTCATCAGAGGAAAATCAATTTCTACCAGTGAACAGTTCCTGAAGTACTTTCCATAGCTACAACTAATTATCCATTAAAGAATTTATTAATTTTAAATCAAATGTATATCATAATCATGAAACATCACATGATTCGTAAACTGATCTGATAGCAATACGACGCACTCCTAAATCAACTAAGTCCATTCTTAGTGCAAGAAGACGTATAGTTAGGAACTTTTAATCAATCAAAGTAGGATTTTTCGGAATGAAAATAAGCTGTAATGTTGACCCTTGATATCTTTGCAGTAAGTTAGTAAGAAAACTGTAACTTTATGTGATGGATTCCTATTGCCCATTGCAGTGCTATTAATACTTAACCAATGAATATTTCAATGGTTTAAAATTAAGAACGAATCGTAAGACATCAGACACGGGTCATCTGATGCACTGCCAAAAACGATTGTGTCCCCCAATTGATATGGATGATATACGAGTGGACAAAGTCATTGGTCAAAGAAATTTTTACGGGCTGTTTTTGATTATGCACGTTCCATATTTTCCTACCATTTTTAACAGAATTTTATATTACCACCTAAAATTGAAATGTTTACCCTGAAATCTGTTTGGGAGAACTGTATTTTCAAATAAAAGTTAAGCTTGCTTGAAGGGTAAGTTATAGTTAATCCACAAAGCTCATAATGCATATCCTATACTAGACAACCTCTAGATATTTTTACAATAAAATTAATAATTTAACCTGGACAAAAAAGATGAAAGAATTTCCTCCTAACAGAGAGACGAAACGATTCTATAATCAGTATGAACTCAATCAAAAGCTGTCTATTAAAAATCTATAGATTTGTTTATAGTAGTAGTAAAGTCTGTTATTGCAATAATGGGTTTGTTGGTCGTTATTCTTAATTATCTGAGTTCTTTTAACAATTATTATACACCTGATTCACTTTCAAAATTGCAATCACTAAATAATGTTACATAATAGACAGTCAGTTTTCATCAAATACTAGGTCCATTGGCGATTAGAAATGTTTTGCAAATTTTTTTCCATGTGTCATTGTATGGCTAAAAAATCAAAATATATCTTAAATTCACTAAAAAAGGCTTTTGGTTTATCCCATCCACATCAGTTTTAAAGAGAAATGAAGACTTTAAACAAAACATTTTCACCGTTAATTTTCTGTTAAAGTAATTGTCAGGTGTCTTTATATTGGAATGCATTCATTAAACATCAAGAAGACGTCTAAACATTTGATTATATTTGCATCTCATGAATGTCTAGAGGACATTACGCAATCAAGGACGAGGGAAAATTAAGTGATTAATCGAATTAATTCTTGATTCGCCTTTCGATCACTGCATGTCGTAACACGAATTTTTAACCACAAAAGCAAAATCCCTAGTTTAATTAAGATGTAAATTTTCAGGTTTACATCAACACTTTGCATGGCCATTAGATGACAAATAAAAAAGTTCCTCATGTTACATGTATTGTAAACAGGGAGACTTTAAAATGGAAATTTATATATGAAAATAATGAATTCATAAAACTATCTTTTAAAAATTTCTTTAAAAGCAATCCTTTAGCAGTACAATAAACATTTTAAGTTAAAATTATAAATTATAACGTGGGTGATGTTGGTAAGTCTGATTAACATAAAATTTTGTACAATTTATCATAAACCCTTACCACAGGACGTTTCGATTTGGAAGTTTATTGTTAATAGAAAAGAAGTGAGGTACGAAATTCAGTCTTAAATTATCCTTTTAACTGTTTCTCGGGGGAATTTTGCTTAATTTATTCGCATTTAGAAACTCTGTGACATCATGAGGTGGACTGATGTTTACTTTGATCCACAATCTCGCCGAAATACGCGCCACACAATACCTTTGTTGCTTTTACATCTCCAGTTTGCAAAGCAGTTGACTATGTTCTTTGTTAAGTTAATATGTTACATACATGTCAAAGTAAATAGTCATTCAAAAAAACTTTTATGGGTGATAATCCTTTCTGGAGGGATACTTAGAGTTTAAGGACGTGAAAAGCCATTTAATTTTTAATTTCGCCCTTCGGTGAGCATTAAAAAATTATATAACTTCAATATGAAACACATAATTTTCAATAAAAATAGGTTTTTTACGAAAAGACCCCAAACGAAACCACTTCTATAGTCAGCAGATCAAAAAGGTAACTTTACTTGACGTTAAATAGAATGCTTGATGCGTCAATTCCGATATCAAGGAGCCTTAAGCTGAAGTTTTATCTCGTGAAATTATGTTGCCTCTGTCATTTATGTTATTTTTATTCGTAGCCTTTCATGACATCATTTTGCCGGGTAGTGGCTAGTGAACACGCTTCAAGGATTCGTAGGATCATGCTCCAGAAGATCAACAACTGTGAGAGAGAGAATTTCGAAAAGGCTTCGGATTGTTTGTTGACAATTTGAACAGCGACTTTGGCGAGGAAGATGGGATGTAAAAGGAGAATGCGACATATGATAACTATACGCTCAACGGGAGTTTAATTTTATGGTTTATGTAAATGAAATTAGGAGGAATAAACTTGCCTCTGTTATTCTTTTAAGAAGTATGAAGTTTGTGCTGTCGTTTGCCCATTTGATGTTGTTTTTAGAAAAATAGTAAGAATACCAAACATCTAAGTTTTTTTTCAGCAAGGTATTTTAAATACTGCTCTAAACTCTCACAGAATAGATTCAAAAAGGGAATGTTAAACCAAAACTTCATGACTCAACAGGCAGAAATCAATTTATTCATATATTTCATTAGGAAATCATGTATACAAGAAGCTCGTAATCTTTGAACAAACCCAAATTTTTGGTTCCACCACCAACAAAAATACGTCTTGTTTAAAAAAGGAAATTCAAGACTATCATCCTTCAGTCGTTTTTTACATACCATCTGCAATATGTATACTATTTTTTCTAAACCACTGGTATAGTGGGCTTCTAATTCAAATATAAAAAGGGATTCTTGCAGTTGATAAAATACAAATAATTTGACGTATTTTTGATTCCTTTAGACTTAAATTTGCATATTGCCTATTGAATACAAACACCATGTTGAAGATCAAAGCTACTTAAATGTAAAATAATTCTTAGGCTAACAACTTACTACCGGCTAATAGAAATAACCACATCCCAACAATAATTTCTCATTAGTCTGGTGAAACACTCCTATAAAACGCTCTGAATGCATGATGATTGGTTACTCTACTTAGATTGCAAATAGTCACCCTTCTAATAATTACTAGTGATTTAAAAAGCTTTTACCTTATTCATTATCCCCAAATGCCTTGTGACCATCAACATTAACCATTAGTCTAGTCGTAAACTTTGCACAGTTTGAGGGTGTTAAGGATGAGAAATATGAGTAACTCATAACGCTTCTAGACTGCAAATGCACGTAAAACATGCGTTTCAATAATTAGTTGATGTTAAGTGAGGTTTAAATATGTTTTAGCTTAAGCAGCTGTAATGTACTTTTAACTATTATGAATTTATTAAACTACTTGTGTCATTAATTTAATTCTACTCTACCCCCTCCATTAAGTAGGAGTTCCTTACATTATTTGCCTCTGATTAGTTTGTAATTAGGAGACAGTAGTATTAAAGCTTTGTCAGCAGCATTTACAGAAATTTCACGTAACTTATCAATATATATACAGATTAAATATGAGTGGATTATGTAATTATATATATATATATATATATATATATATATATATATATATATATATATATATGAAGACCTTATTTGAATATTGGTCTAACTCCATTCTTGTTCATTTTGAGATACAGAGCCTTAAAATCTAATGAGTTCTGAGAAATAACAGCGCAGGTCTGATTTGTAATCAAGTTCACTATAGCAGTGCTGCCCTCTGTTGGCAGCAGAAATAAGCTGGAGGTGTATCAGTGTAAAAATAAGATAGAAATGACTTATAAGAACATGAAAGTGAGGCTAACTGCATTTTTTTAAGTGGAGTTGGACCACTACTCAAATAAGGCCTTCATATATACCCTGATAATTTAGAGTCAAAATGAAATAATGAAACATACTCAATGGACCACAACAGATAACGTGGAAAAATAATTGCTTAAATGTCCCAAACATTTACAATAAAATCAAGCCCAAAAAAAACCGAGACAGAAAGGTTGTCATCACATATAGCACCTGTAAATTTTCAAAAAAAAAAACATCTACTATTCAGTGAGACGAATCCTTCTTTTAAAATAGAATAGAGGATCACGTAGATACATACGGTTTCTATGATTTCTTTTGCGTAAATTGAAGTCTGAAATGGAATCTGATTGGAGTATCTAAAAATATATACCTAGAAAGTGTCATCCCAATCGCCTTAAAGTAAAATCTATAAGCTTTGGTGGTATGAGCCAAAAAGGAAGAGGACGTGCTGTGCATGAACTATTTCGTAGATAAAAGACGGTAGGGTTAAATCGCAAAACATATAACTCTTGAAAATGGAGCCCTGATATATAACTGCAGATTATACTTTCATAATGCATTCATATTTCTAAAATTTTTCTGTGACCTTAATTGTTCCGATATATCAGACATTAGGTTGCATGCAATCAGTTGGTTTATCTTAAATATACATACCTCGAGAAAAATATAAGCAAATTATGATATTGTACAGGAGAGAATGTTTATTTTCAAATTATTTATATACATATTTGAATCTATTTGCATCATAGCTAAAGCAAAAACTGGAATCAAGTATTCTTAATTTTTTTTTTTTAGAAAAAACATATTTGATCCCAATAAAACTTGTTTATTATGAAATTTTTGTTTGATTTAAAATATTTCAAAAATACTCCAAAATTCATTTTTCTATATTTTTCTTCAGCTATTGTCACTTTGCAGGAATTTTTCCAAATTTAAAACAGTTTTGTCGTATATGAAAGATTCTTCTTCCAACCGACAGATGGCATCAAATAAGCCGGGACTCTCTTAACTGGAACAACATTTGTCAATATCTTTTGTAGTTATATTTCAGCCACTCAATAAAAACTTAACCACAAGTATAACAGTCGCAATAGCGTGACACGTTCATTATTTAAGATTTCTGGCAGAGGAATGTGGTACTGTGAAACTTTACAGTAAATTCCCGTCTGCATATTTGTGCCGATATTTCTCCTTTAAATTAAAATTTGTGTGTCATAGATGAGTAATGAATTATTCAAAAGGCAAAACAATTAGTTACCTTTTTGCGACTAGATAAAAGAGACAAGCCTTTAAGAACTGCTATGTAACTCCATGAAACAACTGTAAATATGAATGAGAAAATTTTCTTCTTTTTCATTAAGAAAAAAAAGGATTTGATAAAAAAAACTGCATTTATCGCCTATCCTTATTTCACTGTCTTCGGTGTTGCATCTACTTTTAATCCAAAATTCATTCTTCACTCTCAAAAAAGCAGTTTTTCAAAACCCATTCAGTGAAAATTAGTGGAATTTGACTTGATGATAAAAAAAAAATGAATACAGTGCGTCATAGTCAAGAATCAGTTTTAAAAGCCGAAATAAAGTCAAAAGATAATCGTAAAATTTGAGAAAAACAATGGAAAAAATAAAATTTTTAAAAAATCAATCACTTAAAAAAATGTTGGATAGGTTTTGTGATCATCTCTAACAAGGGTCACACAAAGAGATTTCATAATTTGTTAATTAAAATATTCTATGAACTTCAGCAAATGAAATGTATACCTTCATTTAATGAATAATGAATGTGGTAAAATCTCTAAGTGTAAGAAATCTTTGAAAACAATTAGAAATACTGGAACTTTTGTCCAAAGAAGTGGAAGAAAATAATTCACAATCGGAAGATCAGTATTTGTTTAGGATGACGTGTTAGAACAGGTTATAACAGTCAAGCGTTTTCGTCAAGCGTTTTGTCCACAGGAGATTGGCCTTCATGCAGTTGGCTATGATTTGTCACCGTTTAACTTCACGTCTGAATTTCCATCGAAAGCAAAAGAGTTGCAGTCAATAAGATTGGATCAGTGCATTGTTTGATGATGAGTCGAGATTTTGATAAGCATTTGTTTTCGGTGAGTTTATGTCTTAAAAGAAGGGGGAACTTGAAATCCATAATTTGACGTTAGAAGATCACTGCTACCTCGGAGGTATAATGCAAAATTAACTTACGCTCCTCCGTGTGTTCAAAGGAGGCATCGTGATTCTCAAGCGAAACTGATATGAAGCCCTAGCATTTGGAGGAGAATTTGTTTCTAATTTTCCTTTTATGGAGGATAATGCCCGTTTACATAGCTTTTCTAATTTTAAGAGTTTTTCAAAAGAGACGATAGGAAGAGTATGAAACAAGCTACCGAATATCCCTATGAAGGTCTACACAAAATCTTGAGACGTACCCAGATGAGCCATTACTTCTTTTCAAAGAACCATTAATGGTTTTAAAAGCTAATGAAATTGAGGAAAATAAGTCCCGTTTTCTTCAATACTTTAATTAATATAATGGTATCCTTTTTAGATACTTGAGTTAGGGTTGAACGTGGTCGAATTTTCCTATAACATTTTAACTGTGAACAAGGAAAACTCATTCATAAATTTTCAAACTTTCTAAACAACTTGATTTTTTCCCTAATTTTCTCAATATATCATGAGCTATTTCTATTTAAATTTTATTTCTTTGTAAAATGTATTTCTGATTTTAAAATTATCTTGTAGCTTCATTTACTAACAAGTCAACCAAATTCCATTAAATTTTATAGGGTAGTTTTTGAGAAACGTTATGTGTTAGTGTATCGTCAATTAGGGACACTACTACAATATGAACTATCAAATGAATAGTAAAGTCTTATAAAATGCAAGAAACCGTTTTCTTAACTTCAATACCACTACTATCCAAATGCATTCAAACATAAATCCTATCAAAATCAATTATCATCAATTTAATAACATTTCCAAAAATCTATGCTTAGAACCCGTATCCAAAGAGATAATAAAGAAAATTCCACATTTGCATTTGCATACCCTCAAGTAGCTATCCTTATTTTTACATTTAATCCAAACAGTGAAAAAGCACTGTTTAAAACACCCCAGCTTATCGGACATTCTCCCAACTATCATAACAGTTTATAAAGAGCTTAATGTCCACCCATATTTTCACCTAAGTACAGTACATATTTTAGTCCTTTTAAGCGTTCAAAATTCTTTCCATCTGACTTCAATACATATTATTAAACATATTGGAATTTTTTCTCTTTGTTCTTTTTCAAGAAAATACACCCTAGGCAATAATTTTAACATAATTCAGTAAAAATGCGATATTTTCCTCTTTAGACTAAAGAAGGTTTAAGATAAGGTAATTAGGCCTAACGTCTACATTTAAAATGATAGCTCAAGAGCGATAAGTAAATTTGAGTGTACAGTTTAAACTATCATAATTTGTGTGTAATTATAAACAATACTAGCCGAGCTTCGCCCGGCTATGCTCGGGTTTCGGCCAGCTACGCTCAGGCCATCCGTCCACCAGACAGACGGGTTTGAATTAATTCAGTGAGAAGGAGAATTTTCAGAAGAGGCACTATTAATTTGCAGTCTCCCCACCCCCCACCCCACAAAAAGAAAAATTTGTTATTCGTATTAACACCCACAACCACCTGGTATCATATGAGCATACCTGCATTACAAAAAGATAAAT
The DNA here is from genome assembly GCA_907164885.2 of Dolomedes plantarius. NCBI lineage: Eukaryota > Metazoa > Arthropoda > Arachnida > Araneae > Dolomedidae > Dolomedes > Dolomedes plantarius. The sequence continues at coordinate 192,268,625 of OU015492.1, read as the reverse complement.
TTTCAGGTGCCAGTCTGGAATTGAATTCTAATGGAACAGCATTAACCTCTTGAGACTCGAGCAAAATAAAATTTAAATATTTTTTTATAATTATAGTTTATTAAGACAAATGGGCATTAAAAAGCTTGTTTTTCAAGAAATTAATGAATTTAAATTTTTTAATATATCAGGGGAGCACATCCATTTTATTGGATGTTGAGGTCATAAACACGATGAATAATGACAACCCGCACAAAAACATTTAAACAAAAAACTTTATTTAGGTAAACAAATAAACTTTATAAAGTTTATACTAATTATTGAATTTTAAACTAAAATTTAATTAAAAAGTTAATTATTGATTTTTAAAAGTGTATTACTAATAGTTAATAGCAGTTAATTACTTATCAATTTACATTAAGATTCATGAAAAACTTTAAAACAATTTCTTTCGGCAATAATACACAAAAACATTTTGCAAATTGTACCACTAAAAGATGTGAAGTAAAATTGTCAAATTGTGGAATAATTGTTAACCAAAATCAATTTAAAGACTAAACACAGTATAAATAACATAAGAAAAAACATGTGAAATATTATACGCATGAATAAAAAGAAAACCCAATATAAAATATATAAATTTATAATTAAAGTCCTTAGAATTCAACTAGATTTAGCCTTTCATCATTGGATCAAATAAACCTGAAAAGTAAAACATGAAATATATACATTTATAATAAACTACTAAAAGCTGAAAAGTAAAAATCTCAATTTTATTAACCAAAATCAATTTAAAAACTAAACACAGTATAAATGTATGTAATTCAAAAAAGAATACAATCAGCTTTTTTTTATTAAAAATCGTTGCCATTCTGCAAGTAAATGATAATGAAAATTGATGCGCGGTATAAAATAAAATTATTTAACACAAATATAAATAACAAAAAATAGTCATTTAATGTGCTACCAGCCAAGCCACTACATATTAAAAATAGAACCAAAAGAATAGAATGCAACTAAATCAGTTACCAATAATACAAAAAATTATATTAAATCATAGTAAGCAATGAAAAACATTATACACACTTTAATAATAGCAAAACAAAACATGATGGTAAAATAGATCTTGTCAGTGATTCATTTTTTAGTGAGAATCACGCTGTGAAAGAATCATGCTGTGTTTGCGTTTTGAATGCGCTGTGTTTGCATTTAGAATTGAAATATCTCTAAAACTATTAAAGTAACAGAATAAGTGTACGCAGAAAAAATTATCAGTTTTAAAGCTCTTTCCAAATATGTAATATTTATGTACTTTCATTAAAAAAAAAACATCGATCTCGACATATTCAAATATGGCCGAATTTCACAATGGTAGCCCGGTCCACATGGAATGAAATGTAACGGCTTCCATTTACTGTTGTCACCCTTCAAAATTGTTGTTTTTTTATTAATTAAAAATTATTATAATTATTTTAAAGCTTCGAAACTTATCCTAAGGCTTCAAAACATAAGTATACAAAGTTTCAACCACATACGCCAAGAAATGTAGTTTTGTATACGTTACATACATACATAGAGACAGTTTGCTTTATTTATATAGATAAATATTCCTCCTTCAGTTTATACCCAACTTTTTACTCGTTGAAACACTATTTCTGCAAAGTAACATTCAATTGTTAGTCAGTATAAAATCAATTACTTGATGACAAATACCTTTTCCGAGCCATTTTTCAGCCATTTTTCCTAAATAAACCGATTTAATCTATTAAAAGCTGAAACTGATAGTTTAAGGCTCTTTGTATATAGACTTTACAACAGACTGCTAAAATTTCTAATACTTTCCAAAAAAATAACTTTTTCGCCGCTCTGATAGAAAGTGAATCGGATTGATAACTACCAACTCAAATATGAAAAATGCTTTCATCTTAGTATCAATAAGTAATTTCTCGTTTCATCATTCCTCGATAACTCATGGGGCCTAATCCAATACAGATTATCATAAAATAAAACTTTCTATTGTTGATATTCAGATCAGTCTGATAATGTAGGAATCTCGGCCTCCATCCGGTGCAATGTAGTCTCAATGAAGTACATGGGAATGCTTAATAAAATAGGTTTCACTTCTAACTCTTCGAGATACTTTAAAGATGTAAATATAGGAAAAACACTCTGTTGTATTTATTATCGTCGCTGTCTCGCAGGCAAACTTGACAACTAACACATTTTTTTAACCCCCAAACAAAGTATTTTAACCCTCAAAGGGTACGGTGAGGGTCGGATTCGACCCAAGGATGTGTTTTCCACTTCCCGTACTTTCCCCTCTCATTGCAAAAGATCGAGTTCACAAAGAACCCTACCAGCCAGTCTTGCAACAGGTGTTGGAGCGTTTGCAGTTATAAGTTTGCAGTGAATACGAGTGTCTTTGTTGACAAACGTTATTCATGATCACTAGTCATTTTTTTTTAGATTTTCAAATTTTTTATTTCGACTTTGAAGGCCAAAAATGTCAGTATATATTATTCTTTACATTTTTGTGCTCGGAAATTTGGTTCAGTAACTTCTAAAACTAGGTATAAGACTGAATTACATATTAGACCTAATATATACAACATTCTATGCAAATGCCAGAGATAATTTCTTTGACAAAATTACAGTTCGTTGGTCATTTTTCTACAAAAAGGTTTTTTATTTCATGTAAAATATTATCAGTAAATGTTATTATTCAACAAAAATGCTTATTGTGTACTTATCTCTACCAAAACCCTCATCAAAAGAGAGATCGGGTCGGATCCGACCCAAACGGACCATTTATTTCGTCTCAAACCACTGTACCGTTTGAGGTTTAATAGTCGTATCTATAATTTTCCACTATGTCCAATTTTATATTTATTTCAATACATCAAAGCATGTAAGTTATTTTTACGAATCTCACGTACGAAACCGAAACTCATCTGAGTATCAATAAATAATTTCCCTTTTCGATAATCCATGCTGTCTAATCCAATACAGACCATCATAAAATAAAAATTTTCCGTTCTTGATATTCAGATCTACCAGAGCATGTGCGAGGGCTTAATACATGGTTTCATTTTTGACTCACTCAGTCCGAAATACTTTAGAGATGTAAATATATAGGAAACGTACTCTCTTAAATTGATTAATGTCGCTATCTAGCAGCCAAAGTTGACAGATAAAACAATCCATTGATATGTATTTCTCATATTAATTCAAGTAAAATATTTTAATAGCCGAATCTATATTTATCCCCTATGTCCAATTGTATATTTCTTTCAATGCATCAAAGCGTGTAAGTTATTTTTACGAATCTCAACTGAGAAAGCTAAATTAACTAAATAAGCTAATTAATGAAAATAAATTGAATTATATGCCTTCAACAAAAGATAATAGTATCATAGGTACTCGTAATAAATGAAAGACGACGTATGCATGCTGATGAAATAAAATGCTAATTAATGGAGTAAGTAAGAAAAAGCATTATAATGCAAGATTTTGTAAGCTACAAATCATGCATTAATTTTTTCGGCCAATCAACCTTAAAAAGCATTAGACGAGCATTGGATGAGCAACTTTCATAATCATAATGAACAGAATGAAGGTAAAGTAATCTTTACGTTGTAATATATTTGCGTGATAATTAAGTATAAGCTAACTTATTTTATTTATTATAAATTAATTTCCACTCTAGTACGATATTTTAGATGAAATATTTTCATGTTAATTATCCTTCATAATGGCTTTCAGATAAGGTTAAAAATAATAGAATACCTTTTAATATGAAGCATAGTATTTTCTAATAGTTTTTAACAACAAATTTTTTCCATTACTTTATTAAATAATTTTAGCTCTAAATCTTGCATGACATGAATATATTCTCTCATGTTAGTTATCAGGTATTATGATTGCAGCTGAAAAAAAAGTTTTATTGGTTATCTTAAACATATTTGTAAAAATATACTTCTTAATAAATGATCTGTGTTTCTTTATTTCTTTGTCAACTGTATCACGGATTTTTAAATATTCTAGAATGTACTGCCGTTGAATATCCTTCAAAGGCTATAAAATATTGATTACCATTAGTGGATAAACAAAAATGAATTGCTGAAATATACGATTAATGATCCAGATAATATTTTGAGGGCTAGTGAATAGTTGCATGAACTGTTAAATGTTGTATGATAATACATTGTATAGGGTTTTAAAAAGATTTTTTAGTGGCTGTATAAAAAATATATTTTTGATATCGGAAATTTGAAAAGGAAAGTATTTATAGGAATTCCACTAAACTATAGCAGCTGAATTATGGGGGGGGGGGGATACATATCTAAAGACCATATAAATGTCCATTTAAATTACCAAAAATTTGGATATGTATTATACCGAGCGAAATGCTGATAATTTTACAGAACTAAAAAGTAATTGCTTTCAAAATTTTCATTGTTCTTTGATGTAAATCTTTTCCCCTCTTTATTGTATTTAGGAATAAAAACTTTATTAGATCTTGCTAAAATTGAATAAAATATGAAATATTTTTTTTTATAGTGTCCAATGTTTATGCATATCTATTTTTGATATTTCTGTGTTTAACATCATTTCTATTTTAAAATTTATGAAAATATAGATCATGGCTAGACTATTGGGGCCATTTTATGTATAATTTTAGGATTTTGAAGCGCACTTCCTGAAAAAAGGAAATTTATTTTATTAGTTCCAAATTTCGCAATAGTATTGTTTTTACGAGTGAAAGAATTTTGATTATATTCATATATTTACAGTCGAACCTCCATATATCGAACTTCCACATATCGAAATTTTCTATATCTCGAACTCTTAGCAAATCTCCATGTTCATTACATAGAAAAATTGTTTCTATATATCGAAAAAATCTCTATATATCGAAATTTTTTCAAGACAAATTGGGAGATTTTATTCCACTTTAGAATAAAATCTTCCAATTTTTAGCATTTGAAACAATACGTAGTGGACTTCAATTCGCGGAAAATATCCCTGATTAAGTTTTTAGTGAACTGAATAAATACGAACATTTCTTTGAACTTTCCGCAAAACTGGCCGTTCAGCAAGATATTCGTAGTTGTTTTTTTTAAAGAATCTAACTGTGATCATTGTAACCACTGTCTGGATTATTGTTTTTTTAAAGGTATGTAGTACTCAATAAATCTATCATATTAATTCATATTTCAGTTATTAACTTTCATTTAATGGGATTCGCATATAAATTAGAAATGGAGTTTCGTATACGAAAATTAGCTTTAATTTTTTTAGAAGAATTATAATGAAACTAAGCTCAATTCCATATATCGAAATTTCTATAAATCGAATTTTTTTTCCGGCAATTTGCTACTTCGATATATGGAGGTTCGACTGTATTATAATATAGTCCGAATTATAATAATCATTTCATTCGTATATGGTAGCATAAGGATTTCATTCCTTTAAAACTATGCACAAGTATTTGATTTATATGATTTCCTACTTTCATTCTGTTTCATTGCACTACTTTACCATTAGGACATAAGGCGAAATCCCAAAATGAATGTGATTTCCATTCATAACTTTATATCCCTAGCGAGAACAGATCTTCCTGCTAATTATCCCGAGAAAACTTGTCAGTTTATGACATAGCGCAGTTTGTTTTCCAATTCGGTGTGAAACATCCTTCACAACAAATATTCATGACCAATACTCTATTTCTGTAGACAAAGCGAAAGGTGAATTACTTTATTATCTTCATGTCATGAGCCACTGATAATGGGGGTCATCAGAGTTTCGGATGAAATATTTTGAGAAGCCAGTCTTAATATTTCTGGACTAGTCAGTAAGAGATTATTGAGGGCGAGAATATGTTGCTGATTTGCAATTTGTGTGACAGCATTTTAGTAAAAATTTTCTCGGGTATAATACCTACTACGGAAATTAAATGCACAATCCCAAAAGTACCTTAAGGTAGTAGTACTTTATTTCACATCGGAAGTTTTCAATCCCAGTGTTAAGTAATAGGAAATTTTCCACTGAGCATTTTCAAATCATATATTTATCATATGCTTATTTTTTACCTCTTTTTAAAAACTGAAAAATAAAACGATATTTGAAAAAATGCGCAATCAAGATTTAAGTTAAATTTGAAGAAAAGCAATTTTAATAATATAGCGATCGAAATTTAATTCAATGACCAATAAAAATAATTAATCGTGAAAAATTTTAAATCTTTAAAACTGCACGCTCTTTATTTAAAAGTGTGTAGTCAACATATGCAAGAATCAGATTTCGAAAATTCACATTTGCTAATCTCTATTAGAAAAATGAATTATTGAACATCTGTGGTGTTAACAGAGGCCGTAACAAGCAAACTTTAAGAGGCTGCGCTAATCAAACTAAACATTAGAGTCAATATTTTCTGTTACTTACATTCCTTTATTAAAACGTTTGAGCCGGATTATTTCATAAATATATTGGTGTTCGAAAGCGTTAGAGATGATCGATTTTGGGCGCATTTGAATACCAAAGTAGAGGATGGTAAGATAAGTCAAAAAAAATTTCAAGATAGATATAAGTTACAGAAAATATGTCTC